>JACJUY010000545.1:86307-145350 GCA_014220935.1 Platorchestia sp. MABIK | reverse complement strand
CTGATTATTTGGGAACTGGACGTTATGATGCTGATTATTTGGGAACTGGACGTTATGATGCTGATTATTTGTAAACTGGACGTTATGATGCTGATAATTTGGGAACTGGACGTTATGATGCTGATTATTTGTGAACTGGACGTTATGATGTTGATTATTTGTGAACTGGACGTTATGATGCTGATTATTTGTAAACTGGACGTTATGATGTTGATTATTTGTAAACTGGACGTTATGATGCTGATTATTTGTAAACGGGACGTTATGATGTTGATTATTTGTAAACTGGACGTTATGATGTTGATTATTTGTAAACTGGACGTTATGATGTTGATTATTTGTGAACTGGACGTTATGATGCTGATTATTTGTGAACTGGACGTTATGATGTTGATTATTTGTGAACTGGACGTTATGATGTTGATTATTTGTGAACTGGACGTTATGATGCTGATTATTTGTAAACTGGACGTTATGATGTTGATTATTTGTAAACTGGACGTTATGATGTTGATTATTTGTAAACTGGACGTTATGATGCTGATTATTTGTGAACTGGACGTTATGATGCTGATTATTTGTAAACTGGACGTTATGATGTTGATTATTTGTAAACTGGAGGTTGTAAACTGGACTTTATGAAGCTGATTATTTAGAATCTTTATGTGCTATAAATTGGACGTTACGAAATTAATCATTCAACAATCTTTAGGTGTTACAAACTGGACGTGATGCGATAGTTTTGTAAAAACTGGACGCGCTGTAAACTGAACATCGTGATATGGTGTAAAAATTTCGTGGTGTTGAAAACTGGAGGTTTCGGAATGATTGATTTCAAAGTGTTCAGCCGTTGAAAAAGGAAATGGTTGTTGCAAAAATCTTGATGTGCTTCGTATTGTACATTGTGGAATGGATTACTTAAAAATCTTTAGGCTTTGAGAACCGATCATCATGAATTAAGTGATGAAAAAATCGTCAGGCGTTCTGAATTGAAAATTATGAAATGGTTGATGCAAAAAATCTGCTCAAGTTTATAGTCGAGTTGATGGAGTATTAGATACCTAAAAGTCATCAAGAAACAGAACATTAGCCACCACATGATGTTGGCTCTCATCTGCGGCTCACATGAAGCTGGAGAACCTATTTTTTAAAAGTAAATATTCAGAACTTCAAGTGACATATATATCACCGTTTTTGAAGCACCTTCTTCAAAAATTTCTCACAACTCGAGTTATTAATTTATTTTTAGTAATTGTTATTGGTATTAGAATTAGATGATCAATCGTTACAAAAATAGTATAATGGGAAAATTTTTAGCCATATATGTTGAGGTTTGCATATACTCATATTGTAGACCTCAAAAATCGACTGTACAATAATCAACACAAACAAAATTTTCATAGTTAACTTGACCTGCTAAAAAATAAGCCACTCTTTTCTTCAACGTCGGTTACAAGGGCGCAGATATTGGATAAAATTACTTCATCTATTTCGAAGGTCACATATTTTGAATAAACACAGGTATTTTTGTTCAATTTCAAGTAGAAGACTCGCTCACTGGTTCTGTGCTAGATTTTGCGCTTGCGGTATTTTTCTATTGCGAGAGGACTTTTTTTTAAATATCTGGTGTGAGTTAGATAGTACATGAAAACATGTTATTCATGTCGACTCTAGAAAGTGAATAAATAAGCAAGTAGATTTTAGTGGGAAATATTAGTCTCACCTACAAGATAACGAAAATCATTAAATCTAAAATTTTCAATAATTTTGAAAATTTGCGTCAAAAATGATCCGATCTGATGATAATTTGAGAGTAGTAATTACTATTCTTCTTTTTTTCTGAAAAGAGCATTCGTTAAATGAAATCTTTGTTAAATTTAATTTATTAGTCATGGTTAAATCAAATTTTTGAATCTAGATTTTAGATTTTCAATAACCATTTGACTTTGATTGTTTTCTGTATCTAATTAGTCCTCCATTAGGCATAAATTTTCATTGTTTGTTTCGAAAAGTCATTTAATCATCTTTAAAATACCAATTATTTTTGCTTGTTCTCAATATTCATTTAACTTTCGCTAACATAATTAATTTTACGCTTGTTTTCAAGTGTTATTTAACTATCGTTAAAATAAAAATTGTTTACCTCTATTTCCAACTGTTATTTAACCATCAATAAGATAACAAATATTTACGTTTATTTTCAACTGCTATTTAACTATCATTTAAATAAAAATTGCTTATATTTGTTTTAATGAGTTATTTAACCATGGTTAAAATATCAACTGTCTCTCTCTTCCAGTCAGGTTATTAAACCATGGTTAAAATATCAACTGTCTCTCTCTTCCAGTCAGGTTATTAAACCATGATTAAAATATCAACTGTCTCTCTCTAATAGCCAGACACGGAGCACCAAGAGTCACAACGCGAGTTTGCCAAACGTAGCAGCAGCCGCCCGTCCGTGTTGGCTGCACACTGGCCGGAAGCTTACCGGGATCTCAGGAACCTGCTCCGGCAAAATGCACGGCTATTGGCCACCAAATCCGCAGATGAAAACACTCTTCGTGAGAACTACTCTTCGATAGAAAAGTACTTGGAGATGATTATAAATGGTGAGAAAGAGCTGAATGGCTTTCCGTCTAGTGAAGAAGAATCCAGTCCTTTTTGGGACCTTGGAAACGATGCTGAAGATTATGAGGATTCTGAAAGGAGGTTCATCGATGACGTTCTTCCAGAAAATTTGGATGTGCAATCGTCTCAGCGTTCAGAGACGTACAAGCTTCGAGTTAAATTACTAGAAGATGCCACCGGACTCAAAAGCAAAATTGAAAGAAGTAAGTTTCATTAGTAAAGAAACCAATTTTATTAAAATAAGGTTTCAGGTGAAAGTTTTCATTTGTTTTTAGATTTTTTCTATTTTGTAAAAAACCTGCTTAACAATACTCAAACCTTTCTGATAGAGTTTATGAACGATTTCCATTTATAACAACATTTTAAAATTACTTCCATGTGTTGTTTCTTGATTTATTTTCGTACATATGGATGCTTCATTCATTATTTAGTGGTTACTGAATCTTCCAGAGTACACTTATATTTAGTTTGGTTTTCTGAGCTTCGTCATCTCTGAAGTTACGTCAATTTTTTGTGCAAGTTTTTCCTACTTGTTCGCGGAGTTCCCATTGCCTTAAGTAAGACAGCTCGCAAACAATGAAAGAAGCAGCAATCTGAAAACCTTTAAACGCTGAACTTTCTAGCTATTTTTTACTTCATGGTTTTAATGTAGTTGGAATTTTTTTTTAATGGCGAAGAAAACACCGAAATCACTAATAGGTAAGGAACTTCAGCTGTTTTTATTTTAAGGCTTCAAGGGAGCTGGATATTTTCAAAGCTATATGAAATGTTATTGACATTCTAGGAGAAGTAATTTTTTTATTTTAAGGTATAATTAAAACTTAAAATGAAAAACAGCTGAAGTTCCTAACCTAGTACTGATTTTGGCGTCTTGTTTGACATTGAAAAATTACAATGACACTAAAACCATCAAGTAAAAAATAGCGACATAGTTCAGCGTTTAAAAAGTTTTCAGATTGCAGCTTCTTCCATTGCACGCGAGTTCAAATTTGTCGATGCTAAGTAAAACGATAATATAATACTACCGTTTCAATCTTTCTTCTTTATTTTAGCTTTTCTTTCTGCTTTAGTGTTTAATCTTAATCGTAAATTAGTGTTTGCTCTCTATTAGTTAGTGTTATTAGTGACTGCTTTCAATCAGTATTATTAGTTTTTTACCGAGCTAACGATGAGTCGATCCGCAGCTGCATGAAAGAGTCAAGGCTTCAGGAGATACTCAAGTTTTCGATGCAAATTTAAAATAATTAGGCTAAGTTAAGTTGACTTTCAACGTGGAACATCATTAATATTAACCGAAGTTTTGTTTTAAAATTTTCAGGTAACAGAAAATCTCAAAGTTCACGATGGAAAATTTTTTTCTTTTATGAAATGGTTTAGCAATAATTTGATGTACTTAGTCTCACTTACCACTAAACAATCACAAGTCAATGAACGTTATTTTATGGATGAAAAAATTGATTTCGAAATCGCTTATTAATTTTGAAAAATAGTACAAATCTTGGAAAATTATTCATTAATATAAGTGACCAGGACATGAAAAGCTAAAATTAATTTAATTTGTTCTTTCAACAGTAAAATGTCATTTCAAAGTGTGCAACATGGGCTGACTTCTCCGCTTGGCTGACAGCGGCTCTCTACACCACTTGGCTGACAGCGGCTCTCTGCACCGCTTGGCTGACAGCGGCTCTCTGCAACAACTGCAGAAAGTGTCCTAATACTTTGTATTTTGTATAGATTTTAGAATTATTCAGAATGTCCAAAACTATAACATAAGTGCGCGATAGGCTGCTAAAAGCTTCGAAAATTTTTTTCACTTATTTTTCTACTAAAGTGAAAGGCTGAAAGAGTGTTTGTGTGTTTGAAGAACAGAGAAGGGTTACAAAATTACAATATTGCTCAACAACATACGAAATAATTTTGTATGTTCATCATGGATATAATTTTTTTGAGATAACCTCCAAAGCTCACAGTAAGGATCATATGGCAAGAAAGAAGTAAAATATTTTTTTTTTAAAACAGTTAAGTTCTATTAACTCGTTGCCTTGTTTAGAGTGCGCAGTAAATGCTATCGTTCTCTTATTAACATGTAATAAGTCGCAAGTTCGAAATATTCGTTCAACTCGTTACATGTACATGTTATCGTTCTATTGTTAACATGTAATACGTCGTAAGTTCGAAAGGTTTCTTTAAGTTTTTAGAAATTCATGAATGATGCTTATGGCTAGCCGTTAGCTATATTAGAATTTCCGGCCAAGAAGTTACGAGGAGTTTTTTGTTTCGCAGAAAACAATTTCGTAATTAACCTGTCGCTTTTTGTAGCAAATACCTGTCAACGAAAATGAATGACAGAACCCGCTGCTACATGAGGCTACTTTCGAACACGTGATGCTGTAAACTCGCAAAAATGTGATAAAAAAAATTAAACTTTCAGTTGGTCTTGGATATTCATTAGAACTAAGTCTACATACTTTGGTTTTCAGTAAAAAGTAACCACGCAAACTTTGATTGCCACTAAAAACTAATTCTGCAAACTTTGATTTAGAGTAAAAAACAATTCAGAAAACATCAATTTCAGTGAAAACTAATCTGGCAACTTTGACTTTAGTGAAAACTAATCTGAAAACTTTGATTTTAGTGAAAACTAATCTGAAAACTTAGACTTCCATTAGAAATTAAGTTTGAAACTTTGATCTCTAGTAGCAAGAAAGAATCAAAATGAATGTCTGCCTCCTCTGATAAATAATTAATTTGTTATTTCCACGCATGTAAATGACCGTGTATCAACTCTTTTTGAACACCATTTTCTATCATTAAGTTTTATACTGTTTTTTATGTCATTTTGATTGTGTTTGTAAATTTTTTGTGTAGGATGAGAGGGCTGGTACCTCTATAAGTCACGTATTTCTGAAGTGCGTACGTTCAAAGTTATCATCCAATTTTTGAGACGAATTGAGAGGAATATTTACTAAGGATAAGTTCAACAGACGCGAAAAAAGTGATTTTTATTCCTAAATGAAAGGTGTACGCCAAACCTGCGGGTGATTATTTTAATTTTGTTATACCAAATTTTTGTGAATAAATTAAGTCATGCATATTTTGAATCTGCATCTACCGAACGGGCATCTTTTGAATCTCCATTTTTTTTGAATCCGCATCTTTTGAATCTCCATTGTTTAAATTTGTATCTTCCGCATCTTTCGCATCGGGATCACACAAGTTTTTTGAAAAAGTGCTCAGTTTCTTCGTGTCGCAAATTTCTCTCTCAAACTTAACGATCAAACTTACAGGTTGGTTGATGACTTCATACTGATGGTTGATGGTTTTTAAAATCTCGATGCCGCAAGAAATGATGAGACTAAAATTCATGTTTGATAGAAAACAGCAGATAATAGGACAAATTATTATGTTTGACAGATAAGAACAGATTATTGAAGATATTGTGTTTGATAGAAAACAACAGTTACCTTGATTGGTTATGGTGTTATTTTGTTAAGAACAGATGATAGGACTTCATCATTGTGTTTGATAGATAAGAACAGATGATAGGACTTATCCTTGTGTGGGGTAGAAAAGAACAGATGATAGGACTTATCCTTGTGTTTGATGGATAAGAACAGATGAAAGGACTTATCCTTGTGTGGGGTAGAAAAGAACAGATGATAGGACTTATCCTTGTGTTTGATGGATAAGAACAGATGAAAGGACTTATTCTTGTGTGGGGTAGAAAAGAACAGATGATAGGACTTATCCTTGTGTTTGATGGATAAGAACAGATGAAAGGACTTATCCTTGTGTTTGATGGATAAGAACAGATGAAAGGACTTATCCTTGTGTTTGATGGATAAGAACAGATGAAAGGACTTATCCTTGTGTTTGATAGATAAGAACAGATGAAAGGACTTATCCTTGTGTTTGATAGATAAGAACAGATGATAGGACTTATCCTTGTGTTTGATGGATAAGAACAGATGATAGGACTTATCCTTGTGTTTGATGGATAAGAACAGATGAAAGGACTTATCCTTGTGTTTGATAGATAATACGCGGTTGTGAAATTGCTCCAGAACTTTTCAATAGCTTGCAGAGATGCTAGTATTGTTCTTATTTGTTAAAACGGTTCAACTTTGACACGAAAGTGATCTGAGTCGAAATAATATTGCGAGATATGCATATTTCTGTTAAAAATACTCTCACACAGTTTTTTTCAGAAACTAATTTAGTTAAACTCTCGAATTGTGTTCAGCAAATTGCCAATCTGACATATCTGCTTAGAACTGAAGAGCAGCTAACGTGGACTTAGGATAATGTTAATTTTTTAATTAATTTTATACCTGTAGATTAGTTTTGTTTGTAATTTTAGACTCTTATTATCACAGTCGTTATTAAAGCGTTTTTGTACTTACACTACCGTTATCACAACCACCGTCATTACACTGGTGCTAACATCAGGTAGTACCGACACCAGTATGAGGAAGGAACTGCCACTCGACAGTGAACGTCAAACAACCCATTTGGGAAAGAATTTAATTCGAAAAATTAAAAATTTAGGCTGTTCTCAATATATGAACTTATAGTTCCATGGGGGCTTAAAAGTATTAAATGCGTCTCATTCATTTATCCGATTTAATTTGTTACCCTGTTTTGAGGAATTAAAAAACTCCAATTTATTGAAGCACTTAACTTTGCGGACATTAAAGGGTTAAATGCGTCGCATTCGTTAATTCGATTTGATTTGCTTAATAACCCCTGTTTTAAGGAACTCAACTTTGCTGCTATACTTCAATTTGAAGAGCCTTAAAAATCAGCTTTTTTTGGGAAGAAGTTGACGTTTTTTAAGATCATAAATATGTTTTTTAAGGAGTATTTCGTCTCATTAATTCGTTAGCAAGAAGCGTTTTTAAGATGTCGAAGTTAGATGCTTTACTCTATGTACTACATAATTGATCCAAGTCCAGAGAGGCCTGTCCCAGCTAATAAAGTTTGTAATAATTTTTGTTGTTTGTTTCTTTTCGTCACTAATACGATATTTTATTCATTTTGAACGTTTCGATGACAAACCAATATTTTTCATACGATAAAGTCTAAAAAATGTCTTTTTTGGCCTTATTTTTACTTCAAAATTCAAAAAATTAGTTTTCTGAAGGCAAACCTCACACTGTTGGAATTAGCGCTCCCAGGGGTTATATGTGAGGTCCCGAGGTGAAGATTAACTAGGCCTTCCTTTTGTAAAAATATAATAGGCTATTTGTTTTGCTACTGACCATCTTTTTCGGTTCACTGCGGTCCTGTTTTTCAACACCTACTACTTGTACCTAGTAATCTTAGTGTACCTAGTGATCTTAGTGTACCTAGTAATCTTAGTGTGCCTAGTGATCTTAGTGTGCCTAGTGATCTTAGTGTGCCTAGTGATTTTCGTGTACCTAGTGATCTTAGTGTACCCAGTGATCTTAGTGTGCCTAGTGATCTTAGTGTGCCTAGTGATCTTAGTGTGCCTAGTGATCTTCGTGTACCTAGTGATCTTAGTGTACCCAGTGATCTTAGTGTACCTAGTGATCTTAGTGTACCTAGTGATCTTAGTGTGCCTAGTGATCTTCGTGTACCTAGTGATCTTAGTGTACCTAGTGATCTTAGTGTACCTAGTGATCTTAGTGTACCTAGTGATCTTAGTGTACCTAGTGATCTTAGTAATAGTAGTGTTTTTTGTGTCTCTAGTGACTGTAATAACTATATGATCTTAGAGTATTTAGTAATCTTCGTATACCTAGTGATCGTAGTCTCCCTAGTCGCAGCACCGCTGCCGCTGGAGATGAAGCTGTTGCTGTCGTTAGTGTCATTGATGTGCAAATTTTAATTCTAATTCTATTAAAATTAAAAATTTATTAAAACTAGTTCTATTATTAAATTCTAATGCAATTTAATATATGAGGCTGTACGGAAATGCTTAGCACATACCAGACATCTGTTTGGGGTCATTTCTGTTTTTTCACACATTCCTAAGTTTTTTAGACGTAATCGTAGAGATACCGCTGGTTGTTTCGTTCAAAGAAAAATAAAAGTAAAGATGATATTGCCGGTATCATAGCCCTTTTTATCAGCTGGCAATTGAAAAGAATTTGGGTTCAAAAAGTCCGGCCCTTTCCCGTACACTGAATTTTTTTATAAAACATTAACGAACGTGAGCCATTTTTACACCATATTTCCCTTGGTAAGGCCCTTTCCCACGAAATTTCCCCTGGTTAGGCATTTTCCCTCTATATTTTCCTTGGTAAGGCATTTTCCCTTGATATTTCCCACTGAGAGGCATTTTCCCTCGATATTTCCCACTGAGAGTCATTACCCTCGATATTTCCCTGCGAGAGTCATTCCTCCACTGGGCTCCCCCACCTCCCCCAACTTACCGTGGGTGAAATGAAAGTTGGACTTCCCAGCATTCACCCAGCATCTGGCAACTTAGTTGATCTTCTCGTTGTTAGTAGAAAATCTCCCAAATTGAGGATTTTGGCCAGAAAAATGGCCACTTTGCCAATCCTGCATAGATGCCAGATTGAACTTCAAAAGAAAAATCTGAAATATAGAAAATTGACAAGAAAAGTAGCTACTCTGCCAATCATGTTACGATGCCAGATCGAACACTGGGGGGGAAAAAATCCAAATATAGAAACTTGACTAGAAAATGTCCCCTCTGTCAATTCTGCAGGGTTGCTAGATCGAACTTCGGAAAAAAACATAAATAGAAATTTGGCCACTTTGCAATCGTGTTGTGACGTCAAACTCTGAGGGATTTTTGTTATCGAAATACATGGGATAAAGCACTCATATTCTGGATATTGGACAAGAAAACGCTAACTTGAGACTTATCAACTGAAGCAAAAATAGACTTAGTGCATCAAGGGATTTGGTTGCGCTTAGTGATCAAAGGATACCTAGTGATATATGCAGACCTAGTGGTATTTGTAGACCTAGTGATCAGAGTAATCCAATTGATCTGGGCACAATTAACGGCGCACGATCCAGAAAAAACGGTATACGCTCAAGATAAAACGGTATACGCTCAAGATAAAACGGTAAACGCTCAAGATAAAACGGTATATGCTCAAGAAAAAACGGTATACGCTCATGATAAAACGGTATACGCTCAAGATAAAACGGTATACGCTCATGATAAAACGGTATACGCTCAAGATAAAACGGTATACGCTCAAGATAAAACGGTATAAACTCCAGAAAATAACGGTATACGCTCAAGATAAAACGGTATAAACTCCAGAAAAAACGGTATACGCTCAAGATAAAACGGTATAAACTCCAGAAAATAACGGTACACGCTCCACAAAAAAATTGTATACACTCCAGAAAAAGGTGTTCGTTCCAGAGAAAACGTTATACGCTCGAGTCACAACCCTGATCACTTCGTAACTAACATCCTGCGCATAACACTATCCTTGAGTTACTCGTCATTCCAGCATAACGTTTCTGGCCATATCATCTACAATTTTCACCGCCGTAAACATAACCTATTCGTTGATGGCCGAAATCATAGATGTTACAGACGAAAAAGTTAGACCGGAACTATACGCAAACAAAGTTAAAAAGGGATAAAATTAGTCCTAGATATTCATAACAGGAATCAAGCATCCCATAAGTTGAATGACTCATTTTTATACTTATAAGACAATGTATACACAAGTCGAGGATCCCAGAAATTAGAATTAACTTTGGCGTTTGATTTATGTTGATGCTCGGCCGTGTGACTTAATAAAAACAAGAAGATCATTTAATAATTGTATCTCTCATTATAAGAAATACAAGCCCGAAAAAAACCATGCCATGTTAGAAAAAACGCATGGAGTGTGACTAAGTTAATGGAATAATATATGGAAACATTCAAGGTAAACATATGAATAATACAGGTAAATATGAGTGTGTATGATGAATGCTAGCACATTTTACTGTAGCACAAAACAGAAAAAAAGGAAACCAAAAGTATAAGGCACACATAAAACACACTGTAAGACACACATACAACAGAGAGTAAGACACACACAGAACACAGTGCAAAACACACAGAGAACACAGTGCAAAGCACACATAGAACAGTCAGACACATTCTTTTTGACAAAATTTGATTGTCTCTACACGCGCTGCTTGACACTCCCGAGCGAAGTGTCGAAGCAGAGGAGGTTTCTACACCAGGTTTCTTCATTGTTTCCTCGCTCACTCAGCACACCGTTTCCTAACCTCGGCCTCTAGCGCTTGGTTCAGCTCATGAGGGGTGTGGTGATGTTTAGGGCTCTGAGAAATAAGTATGTCGTTTAAATGAGTTGATGTATGGTTATTTGATACTCTGCAAAATGATCATAGTGTTTTACTAAATCAAAGTAGGGTTATTTAATGTTCTAAATCGATACAGGGTTATTTAATTCTCTGCAAAATAATAATATTGTTTAATTAAATTGATGCATCGTTATTTAATGCCTTACAGTATCAATTGTAGTGTTCAGCTGAATTAATGCAGACTCATTCACCGCATTACTATATATGATTATTTCATTCGTTAGCTATATTGATGCAGTGTTAACTGTATTGTTTAGTTATATTAAAGCGACGTTATTTCACGCTTAACTACCTTAATTACGCTATTTAGGTTAATTGATGTAGCGTTCTTCAATGCTTCACAATATCACCTACTTCACAATATCACCTACTTCACAATATCACCTACTTCACAATATCACCTACTTCACAATAACACCTACTTCACAATATCACAGTACCAACTAACTACTTGGCCAAATTTATGCAGGGTATTTTATATTCTTTAATGTTAATTACATTGTTTGGATTGATTGATGCAGTGCTATTTAATATTCCAATTTTTATTTATTTACATAAATAGATACACAATTATTTAGTACATTACAATGTTAATTACTCTGTTAAGCTGGATTAAAACCCCGTCATTTAGTACATTACAATGTTAATTACATTATTTGGCTAAATTAATACTCGTTATTTAGTACATTAAAATTCTAATTACTTTGTTTATCTTGAATTAAACCTCGTCATTTAGTACATTACAATGTTAATTACATTATTTGGCTAAATTGAAACACCTTCGTCTAATGCGTTAAAAGAATAAATAGCTAATCTATTACAAAAATCGCCACAAAGAAGAACATAACATCACTCAAATTATTTAGCTAAATAGATGGAGCACTATTTAACATTTATGTTGAAATGTTGGGGTGTTTTTTACTAGATTACGAGTGCCATCTTTATCATGAGTTTGTGTTACTACTCAGCATTTATGTTGAAATGTTGAGTTTCTCCGATGTTTAAGAGTGCCATCTCTATCATGAGTTTGTGTTGCCACATCGCTGACTGGTTGCCTGAAGTCCCACTGATTGTTTCATTATTTTTTAACTTTTTACGCAGAAAAAAACAAATGAACTAAAGAAAAACTCGCTAAATAGAGCGTCTGTGATAAAGGTTTAGTTTTCAATTCTTTGACGTCATTCCTGAAAGACATTTTTGTTGTGTGCGTTGTGGTGTGTTTGTGCATTTCTTGTGCATTTATTGTGTACTTGTGAGAATATTGCATTTCTAAATTTCTGTCAAAATTCTGTCTAAATTACCTTTTTCGAATGTAGCTCGTGTGTATTTCTTGTCCGTTTAAATTTCTTGTCCGAATATTGCCCGTGTGATTTTTTTGTCTGCCCCAATTTTTCGCCCTTCTAATTTTCTTCTCTGAATATTTTCCATGTAAATTTTTCGTCCTTCTAATTTTCTTCTCCGAACATTTTCCATTCAAATTTTTTGTCTGTCTGAATTTCTTGTCGTAATGTTGTCCGTGGGAATTTTCCAGTATGAAAAAATGCTTTTATCCCTGCCGCAATTGTTTTCACTTCTATGCTGTAACGTCTAAAGTTAATTAAAATTATGTATGCAAAATTTGTAAAGCGGCATTTGTATTTTTATTGTAACTTAGGAGTACTTATAAAT
This sequence comes from Platorchestia sp. MABIK, assembly GCA_014220935.1. Lineage (NCBI taxonomy): Eukaryota > Metazoa > Arthropoda > Malacostraca > Amphipoda > Talitridae > Platorchestia > Platorchestia sp. MABIK. The sequence continues at coordinate 132,720 of JACJUY010000545.1, read as the reverse complement.
TATGACCACAACAACCTAATCGATATTTTCTGAACTTTTAATAAACAAGCTTACAGAGAAAAACTGAATAATTATGAATAAGTTGAATAATAATATCCTGCCAATGTAAGCGTTCAAAAGTTCAGGAACATCAGCTAATTTGTTGGTTTTGTAAAGATCTTAACACTTCGCATAAATACATATTCTCAAGTTTAGCTTAAATGATAAAATAAAAAACATAAATGCATAAGCTTTAGTTTAGCTTCTATGGTAAAATAAAGAACATAAATCAAAATTCTTGAGTTTATCTTCCATGGTAAAATAAAGAACATAAATGCATAATCTTGAGTCTAGCTTCTATGGTAAAATAAAGAACATAAATGCGTACTCTTGATTCTAACTTCTGTAGAAAAACATCAATTTTCTGATTCACATCGCTTTCTCTGAGATGATGTTCAAATATTGTGGATCTATGCTGAACATTTTTAGCGACTGCCAAAATTCTGTTGCTCTATTATTCTGACGACCAACTTCAAATTTTCACCAAAATACTACAGCTCTATGATTCTCGACTCTTAGTGATGGCTGCTGTTGATATTCTGTAGCTCTGCGATTCTTCTCAACACACATTTTTAGCTACTAATGATATTCTGTAACTCTGCGATTCTTCTCTACACATAGTTTTAGCTACTAATGATATTCTGTTACTCTGCGATTCTTCTCTACACATAGTTTTAGCTACTAATGATATTCTGTTACTCTGCGATTCTTCTCTACACATAGTTTTAGCTACTAATGATATTCTGTAGCTCTGCGATTCCCTCCATCAACTCAGAGTTTCTTCTGAAATACAGCAGCTCTGTGATCTTCAATTTCTCAGCACCTAATTGAAGGTAATGTTGGTATTCTGCAGCTCTGTGATTCAAAGCACTAACTTTGAACTATGTAGAGTTGTGCAACTGCAGCTCTGTGATTCTCACCACTTGCTCTAAACTGCTGCTGATATTCTGTTGCTCTGTAATTCCTAAAGCCTACTGTAGACAATTCAAACAATTTATTTACCACAAGCGAGACGATAGTAGATTGTTTCTCAAGTCTAGTACAATGGACTTAGATATGTAGATAACGACTAAGACTGCTAGGTTGAATTAAACTTTTTTATACTTGAGGAAATTTTTCATACTTAAGATTTAAAAAAATTAAGCTAGATAACAACGATAACAGCCAGGTTAAATAAAAATTTGTCATACTGAATGAAATTTGTCACACTGAATGAAATATGTCATCCTTAAGATTTAAAAAACTGCAGATATGTAGATAACAAGTTAACAACCACAACTGTTAGGTTAAATTAAAATTTATTATACTCTAGGAAATTTTTCATACCTAAGATTTAAAAAAATTAAGATAGATAACAACGTACACTACTAAGTTAAATTAAAATTTGTGATACTTGAGAAATTTTTCATACTCAAGTATTTGAACAGATGCGGTTAAATTACACCGTCGACTACCGCGCTAAATAAAAAATTTCTCCCATTCAAAGAAATTTTTCATACCTAAGGATTTGAAAAAATGCAGACAAATGTCATGAACGGTATCTTCTGATACATGACGAAATTTTTCATACTTAAATATTCGAACACATGCGGACAAATGTCATGAACGGTATCTTCTGATACATGACGAAATTTTTCATACTAAACTATTGAAACATATGCGGACAAATGGCATCAACGGTATCTTCTGATACATGAGGAAATTTTTCATACTTTACTATTTAAACACATGCGGACAAATGGCATCGACGGTATCTTCTGATACATGAGGAAATTTTACATACTTAACTTTTTAAACACATGCGGACAAATGGTATCGACGGTATCTTCTGATACATGAGGAAATTTTTCATACTTAACTTTTTAAACACATGCGGACAAATGTTGTCAACGGTTTCTTCTGAGACATGGCGAAATCTTTCATACTTAACTGTTTGAACATATGCGGACAAATGGGTTTATTTGCGAGCTATTTAAACCCATGCGGTATCTTTTCAAAACTTCCCACGGTTTCGGCACCCGGAAGCGATAGCGGTGTCACGCTCCGGGGCACACGACGAGATTCGGACGGTTGCAACTTTGCGCTTGACCGTGTCTGCGCACATGGGAAAAACCGGACAATGCTTGGATTTGAACAGCAACGTTCTTTTCATTGCTTTCATTCTTCATATTACAAGTGATCAGATGTCTATCTCTGCTGACAACGTCATCAATAAAAGCACGCTCAGTCTAACTTTTTCGCTGTTGGATTTACAGTTTTCGCGATGCAGAAGCAATACTTGGGCGGTTAAAATTATAGATGTCCCTGCGAAAATCAATATGCCTCTAATACACAACTGTTGTTTGTAGGTGATTTAACTCTGCTAATTTCCATTCCTGATATTCCTGTTGCCAGTCTTCCAACCACGCTAGTTTAACACCGTAAATAATTATTTTCAATAACTTTATGACTGCTCACTGCACTTGTTGTCCTATTCTTCTAACATGCGAGGATTCAGCAAGAGTAAATTTGGGGGTACACTCTGATTTGATTCTAGGATGTGTGAGGGATAATTTTTAGAAATGCAGCTCCTACGTGATCTTGATTCATGCTGAACAGCTAATTGTAAAAAGTTGCAGCGGTAGAAATAGAACCATGCTAAATCCAAATGATAATATTATTAGTAGTAATGTTAGTAGAAGTTGTAATTGTTGCTGTAGTAGTAAAAGTTGTAGTAAAAATAGTAATTGTAGTAAAAGAAGCAAGTATAGCTGCAGTAGTAATTTCAATCGCAATTGTAGCAGTAATAGAAATAGAAGTTAAACAGAATGGGATAAAATAGAACATGGCAACACAAGCAAGCCAAACAGCACATTCACAGATTTATAAACCCTAAAAATCCCTAGATAATCCTCACGAGAAAATAATTCCACCCACAAGCATCACCACATACATATTAATAGAATTTTTCAGCGTGAGACCATTGCACAAAATGTGGCTCCATGATTTGACAATTTTCTAATCGTTCTCTGTAAAGTTACAGTCAAGATTATCATTTTTTTGACTGGTGTCGATGTAATTCTCTAACGACGTAATATCATTCGATGCAGTAGATAATATAATAATATCATTCGATGCAGTAAATAATATAATAAAATCATTCGATGCAGTAGATTATATAATGATATCATTCGATGCAGTAGTGTAAATAAAATGCAGACATTCACTTTAGACAGCATTTTTCTAGGTGAAATAACGTGCCGCTAATGGTACACACAAAACATAAACTTAGCATTTGCCAAATTTTTACCTGAAAAATTTGCTACTACAAGACCGCACACACTCGGAAAATATGATTATTGGGTGATGCGTATGTACGATTTGTACGATATGTACGATGCGTATGTGCGGTATCTCAATGCTGCGAGGTGTCCGATTGCATATTTTATCTCCTTTTACTCATATTCTCTACAACAGTTTAAATATTCAAAGCAATTTGTTAACCACACAAGATATGTTTGCAGATTATTTCTAATATCATCAACATAGGCACATTTGAATAGAGTAACTGGGGGTCCCAATGAGTCAACTTTTTTTGGGGAGATTTTCAGCAATAAACTACGCGATGATATGGATGAACTGGACTAAAAATGTTTTGCTTTGATACTATTCCCGAGTGAATCTTTAATGATCCGGTAGGGAAAACTTTTATCAATAAACTTACATAGCAAAGCGATATCGAGTTCATACACTCGAGTATGGCACTACTCCCAGAAGTCTTTGAACTTATATGTACTTTCTTAATTTTAAGACGTCATCGTACGTCATGAGTAATTTAAGAAATTTAATTCAGTTTCTTCAAATTCCTAAAACATTTGTTTTCATTGTTCTCACGGGGAAAAGACTAGAACGCATTGAGCAAGCTGGGATTATTTTCTTTTTAAACAAACTTCTCTCTCTCCCCACACAAGACAGCCCCTCCGTGTGCGGGTGAAAATAGCGCAACCGTAACTAAAATAATCAACCAACATTTTCTGGCGCAATTTAGTCCTTTGACAAAACGACCACAACACAGCACTTCCCCAAGCCACAGCACTTCCCCAAGCCACAGACACAGACCGCGATCCCTTAAAGTTCCTGATATCTACCGGAGTTACACTTCTTGCGGCGAAGCGAGCTCATTATGACCACTTTTGTTCTTCTTCCGATCTGACAATAGGAAACAGATAGTCCGTGGCGATGAAATGCTCACCAACGACATCGGTTAGCACAGCGCACGCGCGGTTACCCCCTGCTTGCCATTGTTCCGAACACGCCTCTATACCGGGGCCAGACAGCGGACAACCTCAGTCTCGCGCTGCATCTTCGCAGGACTGTACGCTAAGGTGAGGAGCTCCTGCTTCAATCGTGTGACTTTGTAACTATGAACAAAAATCCAGGCCTGTTATCGAGGCAAGTTTTCTGGTTCTTCATACAAATCGAGATTACAAATTTAGGCGTTCGTGTGATTATGTTTTTACGAACAACAATTTAGGCAAGTTTTCTGGTGTTTTAGTTTTAATAGAATCAATGCTGTGACAAGTTTCATGTAACAATTTTATTGGAACTGTAGTATTTTTCTATCTTTTTATCAACGGTATTGTCTTAAAATTTCCTTAACAACTACCGCGCATAGATGCATGTAAAATAAACGCAATGTTCTGAGAACTAAACTGAAGAAGATCACAATTTAGAACCAATACTTATCTACTTTTGTGAGCACAATTTCTCACAATTAGAAAAAGGTTTGCTGAAATCTCTACCTTATGATGTTACGTTTTTACAAAATGCTTGCCCTAAAACTGAAAAATATAAACGTATGGTAAAGGATTGGTGATGATTTCGACCCTAACGTTAAAAAAATTTTCCCTTGAGGTGAATTTTCCTTCTAAGAATTCCCAGGAGCTGAGGAGCGAAAATGTGTTACTCTGAAAATTAAAGCTTAACTTCAACTTAAAATTACATGAAGAATGAAAATTACCGTTATGATATTTTAGCTCAACTTCAACTTAAAATTGCGTGAAGAATGGAAATCACCTTCATGATTTTTAAGCTTAACTTCAACTTCAAATTACGTGGTGAATTGAAAAATCCACGATATGAAGCATTTTTCCACTTCATGATTATTAAGTGTTCATTTTGTTGCATCACAAAAACAAGAAACATTCGTGATGTACGTTAATAACCAACCGTGGGCCGACCAGCCGAGGTCAAATCACTTATTCCCTTGCGAGAAATTTCCTGAAAGATCGCTAGATCGCATCACCATGCGCTAATTTTTTTTTACTGTTTTTCTGAAGATTTTATCGACGTTTAAACATGAGTGGTAAAGTAGCTTTTTCTTAACAAACATTTTCTTAACTAAAATTTTCGTAGCTAAAGTTTTCTTAAGTGAAACTTTCGAAACTAAAATTATTTTCTGAACTAAAATTCTCGAATTGATTTTCAAAAATAAAGTTCGGCTATTCAGACCACGCAGCGAGCGGCCATTATTAAGGATAGTCCCATGTCGAGTGCTTTATTAAGGTTGAAATTTTACCAAAAAAATGCTAACTAATAAAACTATGACTAGAAAAACCAATGGAGGAGCCTTGGCTCAGGTCTTAGCGCTTTTTGAGACTAGAAACTCTTTACCAAAATCCTTCAACGCCGATTTGATCAGGAGATAAATTAATTTCATAATGACTTTCAAAAAAAATTAAAACATTGTACTTGTGAAACAACCATGGGGTAAACCTTGGAAAGAAGAGAACGTAATTCTTTTCTACAAAAATAAGAAATCAGTGATGAATTAATGCACACAATTTCTATTCAAAATTCGTGAAAATAATACGCATCGTGTGCATTTTTGCAATGGAATAATTAATACCCATGATGATTTATTTATCCATCAAAAAATCATTACTAGATTTCAGATGAATTTGACCCCAACGTCATTCAGGTGGCAGACACTAACACCTAACGTCATTCAGGGGGCAGACACTAACATCTAACGTCATTCAGGGGGCAGACACTAACATCTAACGTCATTCAGGGGGCAGACACTAACACCTAACGCCATTCAGGTGTTAGACACACAGCAAGTGTCCTATACCAGTACATCAATATTATATTTCAGATGAATCCGACTTTTTTTGGTTGGAAAACTAACCTCCACACACAAAGTGTCACTATATCACCGAGCGTCGAGTGTGACTATATCAATATTGTATTGCAGATGAATCCGACGTCTACCAGCTGGCAGACACCACCCTCCATAAACCGAGTATTACTAGTAACAATTTCGTTGCTGGTCTGCGAATCAGCCGCTGCCCTCCACACCCACAACAATGGCCATCATCAGCCACAAGCACACAGCCATCAAGACTGGCACAGGATCCACAACAGACTCCGTAGAGAAGTGGACTCTTTTGAGGTGAGAAGTTTTTGTTTTGAAGCATGGGAAGATGTTATGGATGGAACCAAGAGTAATACCGGGAAAAGAGGCATCGAGAGGTAATACCGTAGCAAAAGGTTTTGCTGTAACGAGAGGTAATAATGCAACAAAAGGTAATGCTGTGACGAGAGGTATCGTGAGGTAATACTGTAGCAAATGGTAATGCTGTAACGAGAGGCATCGATAGGTAATACTGTAGCAAAAGGTAATGCTGTAACGAGAGGTAATACTGCAACAAAAGGTAATGCTGTAACGAGAGGTATCGTGAGGTAATACTGTAGCAAATGGTAATGCTGTAACGAGAGGCATCGAGAGGTAATGCTGCAACGAGAGGCATCGAGAAGTAATACTGTAACAAATGGTAATGCTGTAACGAGAGGCATCGAGAGGTAATGCTGTAACGAGAGGCATCGAGAGGTAATGCTGTAACAAAGGTAATGCTGTAACGAGAGGCATCGAGAGGTAATGCTGTAACAAAAGGTAATGCTGTAACGAGAGGCATCGAGAGGTAATGCTGTAACAAAAGGTAATGCTGTAACGAGAGGCATCGAGAGGTAATGCTGTAACAAGATACATCGAGAGGTAATGCTGTTACGAGAGGCATCGAGGCGTAATGCTGTAACAAGAAAGTGACTAACCACGTATTCTGCCATTGGTTGAGAGCGCGTCTCACATAGGAGGGTCGTCGGTTCGATACCCGGCCATGCAGGCCCGGTGCTGCTTCCTGTCGGGCAAAAGGAGAACTAACCAATTATTTCGACCCTGGTGTCGGATTCCGGTACCCGCACGACCGGAGGTAACTGTTTTCGAGTTGTTTGTCATAAGGCATTTGAAAAAACAATGTACAAGATGATATGATTTTTGGAATAAAACACCTTTTTACATCTGAAAAAACGAATGCACAAAATCGAATGCATCATGTTTGATTGAAAATTAACAATTTTTTATCAGGTAAAAATTTTTAAATTTGGTAACAATTTTTCCATACGGTAACAATTTTTTCCTCAAGGTAACAATTATTTCCACAAGGTCACAATTATTTTCACAAGGAACAATTATTTTCACAAGGTAACAATTATTTTCACAAGGTAACAATTATTTTCACAAGGTTACAATTATTTTCACAAGGTAACAATTATTTTCACAAGGTGACAATTATTTTCACTAGGTAACAATTATTTTCACAAGGTAACAATTATTTTCTTAAGGTAACAATTATTTTCACATGGTAACAATTTTTCACAAGGTAACATTTGTGTGTTACCCTCAGGAACGATTCGCCGCGCTGTCCCGGGACATGAAGCAACGCTCCACGCTACGCCGCTCTCCCCTCACGACTCTCACTTTCGAAGACTTGTTCGCCGATTCGTCTGGTAACGAATAAATAATTGATGTAATAAAACACGAATTTTCCATTCGAAATTCGCGGAAAATAATACGCATCGTATTTAGTTTTGTACCCACTAAACAGAAGAATTAATATCCACATCCTGTCTATTATGAACTTTTACATCACCTAATGTGAATTTCAACTTGTATTAAAGAAACTTAGTCTAAGTTGATCAAAACGTAAATCTAGCATCTTCGAATTTCAACATTTATGGATGAAGTTCAATCCAAGTGACCAAAGTTTAAATCAAGCACAGTTGAGTCTCAACTTTTGTGGATGAAGTTCAGTAGAAGTTGACCAAAACTTGGATCAAGCATGGCCAAACCTTTACTTGTACGAATTTAATTTAGTCCAAGTTCGCAAAACTTAAATCAAGCATTGTAATGGTTAAAAACTGGTATTTTATCGGTCTAAGTTAAGGGTCTCGTCAGATGATGTACAACTTGACAATTGACAAAATGCACATGAGGTGTCCGTGCTTCCCACAAGAAAAGGTTTCCAGTCATGTTGTCTCCGATCAAAAAGGTTTCCGATTACATATACTGAGCTCCTTGTCATTAAAAGTCTAAGAGATAATTCATAACGATAAAACATAATGAAGAAATTTTGTTTATACATATGCATTTTGTTGTAATTAATTTACCACATTTGCAGGTTACTTACTTACAGACCGGTTATTCTTTTCCCACTTCAGAGTTTAGAAAATATAAATTAATTGACATTTTTTCCAGTGTATACTTAAAAACTTATTTATCTACCCGTTGGGATGGGAGAGAGAATTTCAAGATGAATTGTATTCATCAAACTGACTCATACATGCATCCCAACAGGCTACAGTAAACAATTGGAGGAATTCGATAAAAAAAATGGATCCAAAAATTCCAAAGCCCATCACAGCAACCGGCTCCACACCGGCTCTCACCAGGCCGATCACAGCGAACATAAAAAGAAGGCGAGTAGTTTCTCTTCGTATTCTTTATTTTGAGGATGAGTTTCTTCTTGTGTTCTGTATGTTGAGGATGAATTTCTTTTTGTGTTAATGGGTGAATGAATCTTATATTAATGATCTTTGACGAATTAATTTTTTCTGTATTAATGCTCTTTAAGGATAAATTTCCTTTTGTATTTGGTATATGAGGATGAATTTATTCTTGTATTTTGTATTTTGAGGATGAGTTCATTCTTGTATTTTGTATAATGTGGATGACTTTCTTCTTATATTTTGTATTTTGAGGATGAATTTCTTCTTCTGTTTATGTTTTTTTTGTGGGTGAATTTCTTTTTGCATATATGTTTTTTTCGTAAAAGTCTGTATTGTTGTGAGGAGGCGAGTGGCATACACAGGATCATTTGATAGCAGGTGTTCGATGGAATGAAGTTTTAGGTTTAGGAAGTTTGCGATTAAATAGTTTTCATAAGCGTTGGATCTTCTTTTTATCAAAACTTATATCGTTATTAGAATGACACTGAAATCAGAATTAGGAATAAGTGACGCTCGGTAGCGAATTTCAAAGAAAAATTTGGGCATCACTTCAATTGAATTAATGCACTTTTTTTGTCTTTTCTTGGTCAACCGAAAGCGACGAACTTTCAATGTCTTATATGTGGTTTTATAGGTGAGATTTAGGCATCTACGCAGTATTTTCTGGCAACCATTTAGAGTTATTATAACTACTCAACATGACCTTCTCCAGGAAGACTTATAATCTTGACTTGTTTTAAAATCTCTTGTTGGCATTTCGAGGCAATGTCTCATTGCTTCTTAATTTATTATCACAAGAAGTTAGAGTTCCAAATAAACTCCTACCGAACAGAGTCACCACAGCAAGCTCGGCAACAAATCTGGCGGTGACCATCACAAGCAGCACCACCAGCACCACCACCACCACCAAGCCAAGGGACACAAGGGATACAAAAAAGGAGAGGACAAACACAAAAACTCGGGAGAAAAACACAAGGTATGGTTGAGGCAATTCTTTGAATCTTCGTTAATTTCTGACCTCTTTGATTTGTCTAGATTTAAAAAAAAAGGCGATTCTTTGAATCTTCGTTAATTTCTGACGTCTTTGATTTGTCTAGATTTAAAAAAAAGGCAATTCTTTGAATCTTCGTTAATTTCTGGATTCGTTAACCGGTTCAGGTTCCAATAAAAGGCAGAATTTTCAATCATTTAACGTCGTCGCAGCGGCCATACCCGGTAGCGTAAGTTCTTCTAAAAGGACATACGCTGCCGGCTGGGTAACTGCGACGTCGTAATTTGTGTTCAACACGTTGACTCCGATTGTGCGGTTGCTTACGGTCAGTTTGGTTAGGCTAGAAGAAGTCGTTTTGAAAACCGGCTTTTCTGCTCTAATGCATTTTTAATCTTTTTGAAAAGTGTAAAGAATACACTTGAACCATAATGTGTTACCTTTCACTCAAAAATTTAGTTCGGAAGAGGTAGCAAAATAGTTTGAATGTAATTTGCCCATTCCGGTACGTTAATGAGCAATTTACCTTCGTTACGCAAATGAGCAATCCGGTGTATTAATGAGCAATTTGTATTTAATTTATGAGAGGATAGCAATTTGACTGGTTAAATTTTAAATAAAAGCAATTATTAGTGGTTGAATTTCGGAGGATGGCAATTATGAGTGGTTGAATTTCAAAGAATAACAATTATGAGTGGTTGAATTTTAGAGCATGACTATTTTGAGTGGTTGTATTTTGTAGAATAACAAGTTTGAGAGGTTACATTTTAGAGAATTACAATTTTGTGTGGTTGAATTTTAGAGAATAAAAATTTTGAGTGGTTGAATTTTAGAGCATGGCAATTTTGAGTTGTTGAATTTGAATTGCAAGTATGTGATTCCCGCTACAATGGCAGGCTTGTTATTTTAACGGAATTATTGCGATTGCGGCGAATTTTTTCGCACGGAGATGAAATATCTGTTCGTGAGTGTTCGTTAAAATTCGAAAAATGAAAATGTTCACCTAAGTCGACCGGTTGCGAGGGTTAGTTAAAAAATTAAAAATTCAACTAAAAATGACTCTTCGTGAGTGTTCATTTAGGATTGCAAAATCGAAAATTCATAAAAAAATCACTTGAAAGCGCAAGTTGATGATAAAAAAAATATTTGAATATTCCCCAAAGTTGACCGGTTCGGCGTATGGGTTTAGAATACGAAATTCAACCAACGACGGCCGGTTGGGAGTATAAGTGGAGAGTTACACACTTCACTAAAAATGATTCATTTTCAACCACACCGCCGCCTAACGTCTCAATTTCGCAGGGGTTCAAGAAGCAGCTGAAGAAAGACGAAAATGACCGTAAGAAAATTTTCTACGACGAGAGCGACCACCAGGAGTACAACATTCAGTACGACTCCCATGACGAGTACTTCGACAAGCACGACGAGAACAACTACAAAGGAGACGCTGAAAAGGTACGAAAACATGCAAAAGTATCCCACTATAACTTTTTCTCTGGGCATCTTTGATTTTAGCCGCCCTCCCAGTCTAACTATCTTCCGGGCACTGGGCATCCATGATTTTAGCCGCTCTCCCAGTCTAACTATTGTCCAGGCATCCATGATTTTAGCCGCTCTCCCAGTCTAACTATTGTCCAGGCATCCATGATTCTAGCCGCCCTACCAGTCTAACTTTTTCTTCGGGCATCCTTGATTTTAGCCGCCCTCCCAGTCTAACTATCTTCCGGGCACTGGGCATCCATGATTTTAGCCGCCCTCCCAGTCTAACTATTGTCCAGGCATGAATGATTTTAGCCGCCCTCCCAGTCTAACTATTGTCCAGGCATGCATGATTTTAGCCGCCCTACCAGTCTAACTATTGTCCAGGCATGAATGATTTTAGCCGCCCTATCAGTCTAACTATTTTCCGGGCATCCTTGATTTTAGCCGCTCAGGGTAGAGGCTATTCGGGGGCGGTTAAAATCGTGGATGTTCTGGCGGATAAGTCAGGCTAGGGTTAAATGAATTCAATACGTAAAGTTGTTATTACTTATAACAATAAGGCTGTCGCTGCGTCATTGAATCGCTCATGTCGGTGCTTGGGGACATCGACATGGTCGGTTCCATTTCTTAGGGAATTTTAACACGATATTGATTAGTACAGGGTTGCCCATATGTTACTTTACCATTGTAAAATGAACCATTTTTTGCAATAAGTTAATTCTGATTTTTTTTCAGAATTATAAAGTTACGTCGTTTAAAATTTATATATGAATAAAGACACAGCCATAGAGAGAGTGAATATTACTTAATTTTATTTTGAAAATGGACGCTCAATTATTATTGGAACACATTATAGAGACATGCTAGTGATTTTTTTACTTGCGTAAGAGAAAAGGTGTACGCAAATAAACCTTTTCCGTGAATAAACGTGAACTTAACGAAAACATACAGGAGGAAATTCATTCCATGCATCCTCAGGTGCTAATTACTGTGACAGAAAATTCCTCACAAAGAGCTCGTGTTTGCGAAACTGAAAATAGAGGCCATTTACGTGTCATTATTTTTCATACCTAAATCAAAATAAAATTCTAATCTTTAAACTATATTATAAAATTCCAATCTTTAAACTATGTAGCAAAAAATAATTAATACAGTTCACTCATTTACAAAATAGATATCTTATTTCAAAATGGTAAAGTGACTTGTGCGCCACTCTGAAAAATTAAACAAATAGCGTATCACCTAAGATAAAGATAAAGTGGCATGATACTCACACTGAAGCTCATTTCATTTTACACTGCGTCGAGAACTTTGAGAAAACTTCTACATAATCATACGGAAAGAGAAAAAAGGAAATTAATATATTTCTTGTCATTGCATAGCGGTCTTAAAAGGTAACTGCAATGACGGTAATAGAAAACTTTTCGCTTTTTTAATTTGAAAAACGATTCTAGGCATTCAACACGGCAATAGATAACGGTAATAAACTTCATTTAGCTTTTTCAATTTGAAAAACGATCCTAAGCATTCAACTCGTTTCAACCCATAAACGTAGAGTCAAAAAATGAACCCATAAACGTAGATTCATCCCTTTCGGTGAACGGTTATATGATTTCGACGCTAGGATTTGATATAATTTCTATTCACCCGAGGCATGACTTTTTGTGAACGGTGATTTCAATGCGGTGTATCTGATGCAATTCCTATTCACTCCAGGCTCTGAAAGAGCACGCAGCTCAAGGGGAGAAAGGCCACGCCAATAAGAGCAAGAAGCATCATCACAAGGCAGCCGATGCCAAGAACTACGGCCACAAAGATCAAGAAGAGCACCACAAATCTTACGAGGGGAAACAGGGCCACAAGGAAGCGAAGGGTCACTCCACTGGACACAAGGGACCCGGTAACCACCACGGGAAGGGTTCACACAGCGCCCCGAAGCTTGTCAAAACCACAAAGGCAAATTTGAAACCTGCGTCATCGAGGGTCCCAGCCTCGGCCCCTCTAAACACCCGGTCGAACCCTCAGGGCTTGGATCTTGGTGAAGGCAAACCTTCGAATCTGCAGCAGCAATCCCCGCATCAACTTCAACAGATACAGCAACAACCGCAGCAGATACACCAACAACCGCAGCAGATACACCAACAACCTCATCAGATACAGCAACAATCCATGCAAAAACAACAGAAACTGCAAAATAAGCTCTCGGAGGATCAAATCCACAGGGTTCAACTCCTCCACCAATACCAGCTACAGCAGCTGCAGCTTCAGCAGCAGCAGCAAGATCTCTTGCAGCAACACCAGCACGAAGAACATGATAGATTGCGTCGGAATGGACGACATGTTGACATGAGAGCTCAACAGACTCAAAGTGTGCCTGTTCCAGTGTTAATCAATCAACCTGGGGCCAGCGAAGTGTACCAACGAACTTCAAAAAGCCAAGGTCGAGGGCCCAACAATTTGCAAGCATCAGTGCCCTCTATATTGTACTTTGCGGACGGAAAATCCATGCCTTTGAAAAATGAAGTGAACACTTCTAACCGGTTAGCAAAATCACCCACTCCTGTACCGAAAAAAGTGTCTGCATTACACCTGCTGTCAGGATTCAAGCAATCCAACAACATTCCGAACACACCTACAGGAACGTTGCAAACAGCTCCCACGGAAAAAGGACCTTTGGGAGCGAATAATCCTCAGCATGAAGCACAACCCATGTCTCAAGATGGTGACAGTACTAAAGAAAGTTCAAATCGGCTTGTCAACCCAATAAACTCAGACGAACTGCTTCTACATTTGGCAGAAAAGGATTTTAGAGGCTTTGGCCAGAAACTGTCAAGGCATTCCAAGAAAACGAAAGATCCAGGCAATGCTTTTTCTAAGGAAAAGGAATCTTCAGAAGCAAATTTAGCGTTGGACTACAGCCAAAGAAAACTTGCGAATTTAAATGAAAATACGGACTTGAAGAATGGCAATAACGCTTTTGAAAAAGGTAAAAATAACGACAAAAAGTCATTGGTTAGCCCTTTGGCCACTCAACTTAAAACTCAAGTATATCATCAAGAAATTGAAGCCACCAGTGACCAAGAAGCTCAAAAATTTTTGCATAATCCGATCGCTGTGAAAGTGGCCTCACCAAATAATGAAGAATCCAGAACAGTTGTTCCCAAGAAGCAACGAGAAACTCACGAGACTGGAAACCATAAGAACAATGCTCCAGAAAAGCCCGATTCTGGCAATGCCCAAGCAATTTTTGTTAAGGTTCCATCTCAGGAAAAAGCTGATCCAAGTAACAAACAAACAGCTGTTAACAAACAAACGGCAGGGAGTCCAACAACAGGTAATTACAACCTAGATGCTGCAGCGGAAGCACTGAAAAAGCAAAATGATGAACTTATTGAAAAAAGATTGAAAGCAATAACTGCGCCCGTCTTCAGCAGCCAACCAATAGTGAAACAACAGGCTCCTCTACAACAGCAGACTTCATCGATAGATGAAAAAAGAGTGGCTACGCAAGAACTGTCATTACTGGCACCTCAGAAACCAACCTCTACTCAAATGATTCCAGGTCTTTCGCAAAAATTTCCGGTTCAAAACGAAAGAGAAGTGGCCCAAAGTTCAGATTCTGTTCGAAATCATCCTACTGCCACTACACTAGGATCAGGACTTCTTCAGCAGCTCCCTTCTGTCACTTTGTTACCGCCTCCAGCGCCCCAAATGTCACCCAACTCAGCAACTCAGCAAGTCAACACTGGCGTTATCCGACAGGCTCCGCAACATCAACAGCAACAACAGCTGAGTTCTCCTCAAAAGCACTCAAATGAACCACAGAATGTATACCAAAATCAGCAACATACTGGACCTGAACAGCCACAAGCACAGCAATTAACTGTACATCGGCAAAACCCTTCTCAACTCCAACCATGTCTTGAAACTCATCAAAACCAACCTCTTCCCCTACCACAACAGAACCAGCAAATTCCTCAACCACAACTGACCCAACCCCTTCTTCAATCACTACTGAATCAACCCCTTCCCCAAACCCAACACAACCAGCCAATTCCTCAACCACAACTGAACCAACCAGGCAACAAGCAGACAGAACTGCCGCAGTCCGGCATCGAAGTCAGATCCAAAGGAGAAAGCCCTAACGAAGACACCGTGTTAATGCCCGAAAAAAGTCAGCAAGTTTCGTTAGTTGTTCAAGCAGATCAGTCTCATCCCGCTTCCGCAACGGGTCATGGTGGAGGTTTGTCTTTATTGAATATTAATATCCGTTTCTATAATGATATTTACAGAGACGCCAAAATACGCGCAAAATCAAATGTAAGGCATACCAATCATGAGAAAGTTACAATTGTACACGACCTAAATTGAAATATTGAATTAGATGAAATACGTACATGCGCAATGGAGAATCTACCGTTTTCTCAGGAGCTACAAATTGCATGTAATAATTGCAATGAATTACTCATTGAAGTTACGTAGAAAATATGAACCAGAGTTATTTCAGAAAATAATTTGTTGTTTTTTATTCGGCATCCGTGAGTGTGACATATAGACGGATAGAGAGACTGCTTTCTAATCATCTACTGACTAGGCATGACAATACTCAATTCAGTATAATTATTGTTATTATGTATGATTTATGACTATTATTATTATTTCAGACAATATGACTTATTTGTGACCCAAGGATTTAAAAAAAATCGCTTCATTCATTTCTCATTCTATATTAAAGTGGTGCATTCCCTGCAGCAACCAGCTCCTCTAGGGGTTGTAGAAAACGGAGGAGATATAGAGGAGACTCTTTTAGTAAAAGATAATACGCGGCGATAGCTCCTCCCTTCGGTTAAGAAACGGAAAAACTGTTGTAATTACGATGCAATCATTGTGATATTGGATGCTTTAGCAAAGATTTCTTTCCTAGCAGACTACCACGAGTCATCTGTGGCTGAGAAGGAACTCCGTAAAAAAGAGGGGCAGAAGAAGTCCGAGGGAGCAAAGGAAGCAGCAGGCTATAATAAAGATCATCACAAAGCGCACGACAAGGAGAAACACAAGGTTTCGTATACCGTTTTCTTTCATTTCCGTCCAGAATCATTTCATGTTTTGAAAAATCGGGAGTAGCTGTGCTTGGGGGGCAAGATGAGGTTAGTCTCTTAATTATCAGTCTCAATAAATGAATCAGTTGGTCAAAATGATCAGTATCAGTCAGTGAATATCAGGCGGTAAATATCGGTCAGTAAATCAGTCAGTGAATTTGTCAGTAAATCATTCAGTAAATCTGTCAGTAAATCTGTCAGTAAATCATTCAGTACATCTGTCAGTAAATCATTAGTTTACCTAATCAAATCACTAAATAATTTATCCGTAATCATTCGCACCCGATTTTCACTATTTTTTTAATCCTTGACTCCGAAATATTAAGTAGTTCTGAAAACAAGAATCAAAATCCCAAATAAAACAATAGAGAGAGAAATCATAAGTTGGTCATAGTTCCATATTATGATTTTTTGTTTTTAACACTCTAAATGCGACTCAACAATTTTAATGCAATAACCATCAGATTAAAAAAACCTCTTTGCTGTTATTTTTAAAACTAAATTTTGTGGGATAGTTAATATAGATATCAACATTGACGTGCATGAACACTGAATTAGCAATTAGTCTAAATTGCAATCCCTCCCATGAACACTGAATTATCTATAAATTTAACTTGCAATCCCTCCCATGAACACTGAATTAGAAATTAGTCTAAATTGCAATCCCTCCCATGAACACTGAATTATCTATAAATTTAACTTGCAATCCCTCCCATGAACACTGAATTAGCAATAAGTTTAAATTCCAATCCCTCCCATGAACACTGAATTATCTATAAATTTAACTTGCAATCTCTCCCATGAACACTGAATTATCTATAAATTTAACTGCAATCCCTCCCATGAACCCTGAATTATCTATAAATTTAACTTGCAATCCCTCGCATGAACTCTGACTAACTTTTAACTGCAATCTCTCCAAAAGATATTCATCGACAAAGGAGGGCACAAGCATCACCAGAAGCAGCACCAGAAGTCCTACGAAGGGCACCATAAGAAGGGCAAGAAGGGCAAGAAGGGCTACAAGAGAGGGTCCAAGAAAATCTCAAAGAAGGGGCACAGCGATAATGTAAGTATGTATATTTGTAACAGATAAATCTTCTCGTCACAAGCAGGTGGTGAGACCACTTGGCGCAAGCAGGTGGTGGGATGACTTAGTCTTGAAATGCTGTTATTGTTGTCAAATTTACGTTGCAATAGATTAACTTTTGCATGATTTATCACTTAACAAGTTCCAAACCAATTATTCGCACACATCAAATGTGTAGAATGTTGATCAGGGGAAATTGTGAAAAGGCTTTTCAAAAAGCAACAATTTTGAAGAAGAACAACTTTCCGCCAGGGAATAATTAACACTATACGCTAAATCAGCGGAAATTTGTGGTGAATTCTTCTTCGTATGCATAGTCGCATAACATTCTTTAATCAAATTTTTCGTTGTTTATCTCGTATTTATCAAAGTTGGTTATGTCAATCAAATGAATATCACTTGCAAAGGCTTGAAAAATGTGTAAAAATATTGGTCTTTCTTAATTCACACATAGGAAAAATTTGCAAGTTTGTGTTTGGTTAGACCCTTCAGCGTTATAAATTTTGCATTTCTCAACCACTGCGGAAGAGAAATCATAGATCTTAAATTATAACCATTGCTCTTGTTGAATTCAAATGCAGCTCTTGTTGAATGAAGAAAGAAAAGAGAGAGAGAAAGAAAATGAGTAAAAAATTGGTTCTTTAGGACATTTTATTCTTGGTTAGAAAGACATCGAAATTCCGGTGGTAAACGTAGACTTGAAATTTTTTTAAAAGCTTGAGAGCAGGTATTGACATAAACGTTTGAAGAGATGCTGACAGGGCCTGATGTGACGTTTTAGGAAACATTTTACTAGAACGTTTCCGTCAGTCGTTATCAACGTCATAGCAATTTCACGGAAACGTTTTGAAAATGCGAAAGCTTTATTTGCAGTCTAGCTGGATTGATTTTTCTAGGTAAAATGGAGCATTAGTTTTAATTCTTGATACACCTCAGGGGATGAAAGAACATCGTGAGAAGAAAGTTTTTGCCAAGAAGAAGAAATACTACGACGAAAAAGATTTCAAGAAGCATTTCCAGTCCCACGAAGACTTCGACACTCTTTTCGACAAGCACAAGAAGGGATACGACAAGTCTGGCTTGTTTTCCGTGAGTACATTGTGATGAGGTGACGTTTATATTGTTCTGATTATTTAAGTAAATACCTACGAATTCCCGTGAGTATCTACGTGTCCTCCGTGAGTATCTACGTGTTCTCCGTGAGTATCTACGTGTTCTCCGTGAGTATCTACGTGTCCTCCGTGAGTATCTACGTGTTCTCCTTGAGTATCTACGTGTTCTCCGTGAGTATCTACGTGTTATCCGTGAGTATCTACGTGTTCTCTGTGAGTATCTACGTGTTCTCCGTGAGTATCTACGTGTCCTTCGTGAGTATCTACGTGTTCTCCGTGAGTATCTACGTGTTCTCCGTGAGTATCTACGTGTTATCCGTGAGTATCTACGTGTTCTCCGTGAGTATCCACGTATTCCCGTGAGTATCTACGTGTTCTCCGTGAGTATCTACGTGTTCTCTGTGAGTATCTACGAGTTCTCCGTGAGTATCTACGTGTTCTCCGTGCGTATTTTTTTGACTAAAATTTCGGAGTTAATTCATTAGTTCGAATTTCTGTGAGCATCATTCATAAAAAGAGCTTATTTGTCACAATATTATATGATTCAAAATTGATATTTACTTGACCGACGACTATGGAAGGTTCATTTCTAGTTTATTTCCTAAAATGTGCTGAAATTGCCGTGGAAAATTTTTCATTATTTTCTGCGGATTTTAACAGTTAAGAGCGCTCTCTACTCAGGAGCAGGGTCTAAGTGTTTGATATCCCTGTGTTTCTTCCTGTTGGGAAAAGGATGATAGTTAGCCAGAACCTTCAAATGAGTTATTGTGCTTTTTCTTTGTCCTTGTGCTTCTTCCTATTGGGAAAAGAAGATAGCCATAACCTTCAAATGAGTTATTGTGCATCTTTTTTGTCCCTGTCTTTCTTTTAATAAAGGAAAAATGATAGCCGCAATTCTCCTCTCCACTGAGGTATTTGAAATTTACGGCAACGTCATACAGTTGGTTATGAAGTGTTTGAATATGAAAATGAATGTACGAGGTGAAAATCAAGCACTTCATTGGAGAAAATCAAATTTTTTTCAGAGCATGAATCACGAGGAGTCTTTTGGATTAAAAGGTAAACACGGCCATCACAATTCCCACGGTCATCACAAAGACGATCACAAATCTTTCGATTTTCATTTAGACCATAAAAATTTCCAGGGTCATCGTAAAAAAGAACACAAATCCCACGGCCATCTCAAAAAAGATCACAAACCCCATGGTCATCACAAAGGTCACGGTCATCACAAAAAAGATCACAAACCCCATGGTCATCACAAAGGTCACGGTCATTCCAAAGACAATCACCACAAAAACGATCACAAATCGCACGGTCACGACAATGACCACGTAAAAGGACACGGAAAAAAGAGTTTTTTCCCTCAATTCTACGTACATGGAAGTAACAAAAACCATTTCACCCCGAAATCTTCGCAGGACCATTTCAGCAACGACGTGCACCACGAATCTGCAGGTCATCACCTTCATCACCACGACTTCTCAGATTTTGTTGATCACCACCACGAGTTCAGCGGAAGCGATAACGTGGAGAATATTATCAGGAAAATGAACGAATGACCAAAGAAAGCTGTGAGTTTAGGTGTTAAATCCTAGAGAGTCACTTGCTATTAAAATAAGTAGAAATGTTACTCGAACGCTGAAGCATTTGTTCAGAAAATGTAAGCTGAGAACATGATTTTAAAAGCTGGAGACGGGAAGAGAAAAGGAGGAAGATAGAAAAGAAGATGCAGGAAAAAGGAAATCACACCTACTTTTAGCGAAAAATGTTTACAGGAAAGAATGTGATTCACTGAGAATTTTTCGTACGGTCGAAAGCAGTGTGAACTCTAAAAATAAACTTAAGCGCTATATTCTTCTCTAACACAACTAGCTCATTGATTTATAAATAAATGAGACTGTAGTTGAAAAGTTGTTTTTATGAATGATGAATCTTTGCCTTTAGACCAATGATGATAGTTCATAATTTTAATGGAAAAATGATTGAATTTACATCCCAAATTCAACGAACCCCGAAAAATATATTGCATTTTTTGCATTTCTGATTTATTCTATATTTCATCCGAGATTCGAAAATTTCAGTGGTAGGAGAATTTATCTAGGCCGTGAGACGCAACGCGAATAGTAATGAAAGAATTTTAAGATATGTGAATTTGATGTACTCGATTTCGATGACTCACAATCATTGCATTCTTATTCTGAAAACGTTTTCAACAAGAAGAATGCTAAGGTAAGAATACGATTGTCGGATTGGCAGGCTAAACAACTCTTATTACTTCGCGCATTAAAATCATGTCTGGGGTTTTATTTCCGCACGGCTAGAGTATGCCCAAACTGAATTTAATAAAACAATAAAAAGTAAAATCCAACGCAGTAGCAGTTCCCTGCTCTGAAGTTTTTAATTTTTAACAGCATTTTGTTGAATTTTTTCAGAATGTTTCAAGCGTTTTCTCCCTCGACCAATTTTCATCCTAATTTACTAGGCCTTTGAAATACCGAAATCAAGTTCACTGCATGGAATATTTTAACTCTGAATCGTATTTCTTCAGCTGTTGAATTTTCTTCTGCATTATTTTGGTGTTTCTCCCACTTGTTCCAATTTGGGGACGGTGACAAAATGCGTGCTGTGGTGACAAAAGCGACTGCCGAACGATCGATCCCAGTTGTCTCTGTATTATTTTTCGGATTTATTACCGATTTATTATTGATTATTGACGACGATTCCCGATTTACATTGGTGCGCTGCGTTGCCGATCTGTACTGCTGCTAATGGATCACGATGCCCGATGTATAATTTGCAAACATTCGATCTTTTCGCTGCAGACCTTCATAGCAGTTTGTATGGTGATTATGCTCTACGCTGTACACAGGATTGTAGACCGTATACAGGATTGTATACAGTATACAGGATTGTATATAGTATACAGGATTGTATACAGTATACAGGATTGTATACAGTATACAGGATTGTATACAGTATACAAGTTTGCACAAAGTATACAGTGTTGTATACAGTTTTTATTTTTTTATTTTTTAGATTAGATTTGATTTGTGCGAAAAACTAACAGAACAATAATTGATGCATGCGTTAATGCAGAAGGTGGGCAATTTGAGCATCTGTTATGTAATCTGTAATATTAACTGCCTACCGAACGAACCAAATTCTAAAATTACCTATCTGAGTAAAAATTTTGTTTCGTAAACCTATTTTTTATATTTTAGGCATGTTTATAAAATGAAATATTTTTTAGGCTTCTTGCGTGAAATATTTACGACTGATTTATTTGTATTTTTTGACCATAAAAGCGAGAAATGAAAGCATCATTTCATATGCCGAATAAAATAACTTTCGCAGTAGCATCACCGTCAAAAGATGTTGGATTCGATGTATCCATCTATTTTGAATAAAATGATCTTCGCAGTAGCATGTTCGTTATAAAATGTTCGACTCGATGTAATTATGTTAAAGAAAAATCTGTTTTCCCAGAAACATGTTAGTCATAAATTGTTCGACTCGATGGACTCGTATCTATGCTAAAGGAAGCAATTTTTCCACTTGCATCTCCGTCATAAAATGCTCGACTCGATGTATCGACTACAATGGACTCGACTGAGGGGACTTGTATTGTGCCCCATATATACTTCGCGCTTTGTTACCTAGTGTGACACATATGAATAAGTTTTGTTATTGTTTCGAGATATATAAAATACTCCGATAACACTTCATCATTGCTTTTAATTTCCCTTTGTGAGAGTTAAGATATGAGCTGCATTTGTGAGGAGGCGGTACAATGAGTGACAGAGTCTATCCGTAGGAGGTACTTCGATGAGAAGAAAATTCTTAGGTTCCGTCACGAAATCTTTGTGTTTATTATGTCCTAGTGGTAAGATGCTTCGCTCTTAGTGTGAAGAGTCATAGAGCTCTAAGTTCTGCATAGCCCGGTGTTTCTTCCACATGGGATCGAGAACAGAAATTTGCTCAACATTATGTAGAATTTAAGGGTCCAGTTTGCACGATGTAATGGCGGACAGACCAAGCAACTAAGCAAGCAACAAACTGGGGATTTTAAAAAAGAGGAAAAGAGGATACTGAATATCGATCAGGCCTCGATATGGTCGATCTTACCTTACCTTGCCCTACCTTACAAACCTTAAGGCAAAAATAACGAAAGCTCTGAAACAAATGATCCCCGGCAGTTCAAGTATTACTGTAACATTAACAGTGATCGTCATCGTTAATAAAACAGTAATAATGTATTTAATAATACAGTAATAAATTATTTAATAATACAGTAATAAATTATTTAATAATACAGTAATAGTGTATTTAATAATGTATTGTATTGGGACTTGCTAGGGCGAATAAGAGACAGCACAAGTACTTACAGCACGACTAACAAGTTATTAAACCTTTTTAACATTAGCTTTATTAAGCATATTCTGTACATTAAAAATAATTTTCAAGAATATAGAAGATTTTTTCCAAGACTAGCGTGGGTTTTATGATACAGAGATTGTTCATGAAATATTTAAAAAAACCTAGAAAACTTTTTTCAAGAACAGCGTGGGCTTCATGAAATGCATTTTGCTCATAAATGATTTGTACAAAATTACTTATTTTCCTTTTTCCTAAGCTGCTTGTTGGGGCAAGCTAAAGTCTCACTTATTTTAAGCTACTCTTGCTCAGCAGAAGCACTCGAAGGAACCATTTTGAAAATATTGGAAAGAGTTTTTAAAATTTTGAAAATGGTTTTTGAAATTTTTGGAAATGGCTTTCAAAATTTGAAAATTTTGGAAATAGTTTTGAAATTTTAAATATTTTTCGAAATTTCGGATATATTGCAAATGGCTTTTAAATATATGGAAATTTTGTAAATGGCTTTCGAAATTTGGAAATGGCTTTTGAAATTTCGGAAATTTAGGAAATGGCTTTTGAAATTTCGGAAATATTGTACATGACTTTTAAAATTTCGGAAATGTTGCAAATGGCTTTAAAAATTTCAGAAATATTGTAAATGGCTTTAAAAATGTCGGAAAAATTGTAAATGACTTTTAAATTTAGGAAATGGCTTCGGGTGACTCAATCACCACAAGAGCGACACCGCCGAGCTGCCAGCGCCAGTTTGTCACCCATCACAGTCTCTCACGTTTTTCTCGGATTTTGCACCGTACGACCACGCCTTCACTCCTTTCCTCCCTCCCTCCACCCTTCCATTGTTCCAGAAACAATAACTTGCGTTCACGGCGGGGAAAGGGAAAATTTTTGTGGTTGTGAAGCAGCGGCACTCAAGGTCGTGGCAGGGCAGTGAGGCAACGGGAAATTTACGGAAGATAACGTAGCTTCAACAGGGTATCAATTCCACCACAGGCTTTGGGAAATTTACTGAAGATAACGCAAGTTCAACAGGGTATCAATTCCACCTCAAGCTTTAAGAAATTTACTGAAGAAAACGTAGCTTCAACAGGGTATCAATTTCGCAAAAAAAGTTCTTCTCTATTGTCCTGAATTTAATTTTCCTGTAGTGAGGGAAGTTGTGAGGTATCTTGTCAAGGCAAGTATCGGACCAGGGAAGTTGTGAGGTATCTTGCCAGGGCAAGTATCGGACCAGGAAAGTTGTGAGGTATCTTGTGAGGGCAAGTATCGGACCGGGGAAGTTGTGAGGTATCTTGTCAGGGCAAGTATTGGACCAGGGAAGTTGTGAGAGCTCAATGTTGAATAGAGAGCTCGATATTGAATAACTGTGCTTGGAATCAAAGAATGCTACGCTCATCAAGAAAATTTTTTTTTGGGTGGATATCGAAAAAACAGCGCAGAGTTTGAAGCTTTGCACTTAATTGTCACATGGAAATTTGCAGCAAGTAATTCCTAAAATTCCCAGCCTTCCCCAGCGTCAACCATGCGTCCCTCAATGTGCAGCCAAAATTTAGTACATGTTTATGTTTAAATTGATTAGATACTGGAATTTTTCGGATATTTAATTCTTATATACATTGTTCGTTTCATTTCTATTTTATACTTAAAACAAGAACGAAAGGGCAAAAACCAGGCGACATATCATTTTTGACATACGGTTTTTTAAAAATGATATGTCGCCTGGTTTTTGCCCTTTCGTGATTGTTAAAGTTGCGTTGCACGCAGAACTTACCGATAATACTTAAAACATTTCTACATATATAAAAAACCTTCGACAAGTTTCAGTGAAATTTAAATCTTAAGTTTTTGGGTAAGTTTTAAACTTCAAGTTTGAGTGCGTAAAACATTCCTGAAGCCCCTCCTTAGGTCGACCTCCAAGCTCTGTACAATTCGAAGTTTTTTTTTTTGGAGAGGTACTACATCTGGACATGACCTCCAGTTTTCGAACAACCAGCTACGCACTGAACTTGAAATATTGCATTTCCCGCGTGCAACATACGCATGAAAAGAGCACGCGCGGGTGCGCATTGTTCCAAGCTAAAGCGTGAGCGCATTTTGCAGCATGGCTTATGCGCTTACGCAACACGCGCATGCGCGCCGGTGAAGTTCTATGTTCGTTTCGCTGCTTCCAACGCGTAATTATCATCCATGAAACTAATATGTTCAAACTATTATCCAGTCCAACTTTTTCGCCACCTGCGTGCATGTTTTTCGCCGCCTAAGCGATTTAATCGCTTAAATCGCTTAGGCGGAGAAAAACATGCATGCAGGCTGCGAAATAGTTGGACTAGGTATGGAACTGAACTGGCGTTTAAACTTCTACATTGTTTCTTCATTGTCTCATGAAACAAATGAGTTCATTAGCGGTTGAATTACTTTTGGTGTTTAAATTATTGTTAACGTTTAAATTTCTACACTATGCCTTGATTCTCCCATGAAACTAATAAGTAAACACGGAGCGTTCATTAGCGTTTAAATTACCATCCGTCTTTAAATTATTATTCAAACTTTTCGTTCTTCCATGAAACTGATAAGCTAACACGGAACTTTCTTCACGGAACGAGTAAATCGGTATTGGCGTTTAAATTAGTATTAGCGTTTAAATTAGCATTAACGTATAAATTAGTATTAGCGTATAAATTACAATGTAACCCCTTCATTCCCTTTGAAACTAATATATATATGTAGACATGGAGCGTTCAATTGCATTTAAAGTACTGTATATCTACTATATAGTAATATACAGTTGTTGCTTGGTTGGTTGGTGCGTGTGTCTGTGACGCTCATAAGGATGCTCAATGACCGTATCTGTGATACGAGTTTCACCAGTGCACAAGTACAAAAACATTTTAATCGCGGCAACTATTAGGATGGATATTTTCGTTTACCATCCACATCTGCAAGATCTAGTGTAAGAAAATATCTAATCCCGTCATTTTTGACGGGCCATGTACATATGTACACTAGTTATATGTACAATGGTGCATAGTTTCAGGCTTGTCTGATTACTTGGTGTCTCTCTCTGCTCGCTCTTTGTGAACTGGGCATCTAAACTCTTCATAAAGGCGGCGAATGTTAGTTTATGAACGATGATATGTTTAGGTTTGTTGGTGCTTGGCAAGGAAGTTTATGAACGATGCCATGTTTAGATTTGTTGGTGCTTGGCAAGGAAGTTTATGAACGATGATATGTTAAGGGTTGTTGGTGCTTGACAAGGAAGTTTATGAACGATGATTTGTTTAGGTTTGTTGGTGCTTGACAAGGAAGAGTTAAATTGTCGTCTACAAAGTTGTCTTCTTCAGAGAGCGACGAGTGAAATCGTTCTAAAGAAAATATATCAAAAATTGGCACAGGCAAGTTCGTTTTCGTATTCAGAGGCCTTATCAGCTACCAACGAGCTCTGTACATAAAATGCTATTGAAAAACAATGATAACTTCCTCTCAAAATAAACCTTATCGTCTGTCAACGAGCTCACCATTAAAAATCTCACTTAAAGCCTATGAAAAAATTCGTCAAACAATGAATTTTTGCAGGTGTCTCTATGAGCTCGGTTTGAGATTGCTATTGAAAATCAAAATAAATAAATTTGCCTGTTATTGCAACATTCTTCAGGAAAAATTCACCGAGGAAGGGTCAATTTGTCCACATGAATTGAAGTTTACATGAGGAGAAGTTGCTTTGCTCGAGGACTCACTGAAAGTTTTCTGGCTGAAATATCACTTCATTATGCTCACCTAGACGAGTACTCTGGCTGATATGGCACCTCATTTTGCTCATCTTGTCGAGTACTTTTGAAAATGTGGGATTAGTTGCTTTGTTCCCTCTACTACATCATCTACAACACACGAAAAACACTACATGTCCCTTTACGCCCGAGTGTGACGAATTCGTCACAAGCTTCTTATGTACTAAATTACATGCAGAGCTTCTAGCAAATGAATGTGACGATTTAGCGACATATTATCTCCAAGTAAAGTTCATTGTTGTCCGTTTGCATGCAATATACTTAAGCTATTAAACAAACTTCGTGCGTGTGTGACAAACGGTTCCCAGCACTCCTACTGGTTGTGAAAAGAAATCAGGAGGTAAAGGGAGAAACTACAACATACGACGTTTTTCAACGTTATGAACCTCTTCTTTAAAACTAAAAATGAACTCACAAACGGGATTAATCTTTTCAGAGGAAGTGTGTAATTAGGAACAAAATTGAAAAGCCAGAGATAATTTATTCGTGTGTTGATGACCGAGTAGAATTTCTGCTGCTGGTCAAGTAGGTTTTATGACTTCTAGGTTACATCGGATATTAATGTACGAGCATGATATACAATGCTGGTCGAGTGAGTTTTGAAATATCAGGAAAACATCAAATCGATATTCGATTATGATTTCTTCTACTGGTCTAGTAAATGTTGTGACTTCCAGCTTACGCAACTGGAAAGGTAAAAATTATTCGTTCTGTTCCCTTAGTGTCAAGCTCAGCACAAATATCACAGAAATAAATAAACAAATAAATAAATGCATTATGCATTTATCTATAGTGATAAAAATGAGTGAATCACTGAGGCACTTGTCGCTGTGTCGAATTCTGTTGTTTTTTGTTCGAGTTCACAATAAAGCTCTTCTAACAGACAACACATTGCGTACGAGGACCCCAATTTATAAGAAAACTCTTCTTACAAACAACACATTGCATGTGAGGAACGAAATCTAATTCGCGCGTTGAATATGAAAACTCAAAATGCAAAAGGCGGTGCGAAAAATCTTCCACTCAGCTTTCTATTTTTACCAGCTTCGTTCCTTCTCTGAATGTTTCATATCAGTGTAGTTTCCAATCATTCCACCTCGATGCCCGATGGGCAGGCTGGCTAGTGACAACTAGAAAAAGCCATTTGTCGCAAACAGGTAGAAACTTTCAAATAAAATAATCAATAGAGCTCCAGGACTATGAAGTTTGACAGTATTTTATGTAAAAATAACAGTATTTTACAACTTTCATCATTTCGCGTCATCGACGAGAGACAGAAGAAACAAGCCCTTGTAAATGACTGGAAACTGTTAAGTAAACAAGATATTCAAGCCAGCTCAACGACTCTAATGTTTGACAAAAAAATGTAGTGTATTTTGTTACTCTCATCATTAGGCGTCATCGTCCAGAAAGTTTTTCATTTTCGAAAAAAACACTCGCGGCATAGCAACGACTCTATTTGCGTAGCTGTAGTCGTCCTCTTTCCATTTATAACCAATAACTCATCGAAAATTACAGACAATATCTCTATTGTATTTTTACAGTGAGATTGGGCAGGGAAGTAATTTAAATAATATTTAAATACTAACAGAAAAATGCCTGGCACGAATAAATACCTAAAAAAATATACAATTGAGGTTTATGGAAAACCGACTTTCTTCTGCGTGTTTTGTGTAATTTGATGGTTTATGCTAGGATTTAAATTCACGAACAATGTGAATTTGATTTCAAAACTCTGTACTAAGGGTTGCATGAATGAACCTTATAATGAACAACTTCAAAAGTTTGATCTTGGAGTCATTCGTTTCAAACTTGAGTGTGGACTTTCTAGCCAGTCATTTTTCACGTGGTTCACTTTTCAATCACTGTACGACTTTCTCGTTAATAAAAATAATCAATACCCAAAATTCATGTTTATATCGTAAAGCCATTTTCAAGGACAATATGGACCATTATTGCTCCTGAATAATTTCAGTGAACTTGGGTCAAATTTTTGGAAGTGCGACAAAAAGTTCTCATTTGCGAAGCAAAAATTATCTTCAAAATGCAGACAAAATTTAGATATGTTTGTTGCTTCCCGACCACATAAAATCTCTTCCAGCAAACTAGCCAAAACTTCAGCGAAAAATTTCGTTCCTTTCACAAAGTTCAGCGAGGTTACTCTGCATGTCTCGGTTTTATAATCAATTCGCCCTCCTTAAATTAATCAATTATATTCTTGGGTGAGTACACCAGAAACTTCCTATAAACGTAAGATTTTTTTGCCAAGAAGATTCGCAGATTCACGGAGAATATTCTCACATTTTCACGATTATCATCAGGGCGTCGGATTTTCCGCTAATGCAGAGCTGCCCTTTTTTCAAAGACATTCATCAAAATCCGGCACTGGAGAACATTTTCAAATTTACACGATAATCATCAGTGCGTCGTATTTTCCGCTTGTGGAGAGCTGCCCTTTTCCAAAGACATTCAGCCAAATCTAATCCTGGAATACTTTCATTGATTTCAAAAGAGATTTTCCTGATTTCCCAAGTCCGGCAGCCAAAAGTCCTTGCGGGAGTGCACCTCCAACCTTCAGATCAACGCTCGAGATGCCGAAGGTTGCGCGCTGTGTTGACGCAGGCAGCAAAGTTCGATTGTCAGACTTCGTTGTATTTATTTTTTTAGGGGGGGTGCATCGATCGAGGCCACCTCTGGTTGGCTGATCTTGTGACCTGAAAAAGACGATTTTGAGCCTCATTGAACTGCGAGCACAATGACTTCCTCTGGAATGTGCGTCCTGCTACTTCATTTGGTTGGGAATAATGGGCGCTTGTCAGCTTGTCTTTAAATGTTTTACGGTGAGAAAGTGGCACTCGAATCTGAACGATCTAGCACTCCACAAACATTGCTTGATTATGAATGAGTTTATTTGGAAAGCTGATTTTATTTAAAATATTAGTTGGCTTCATTTAAAAATATCTCGCACTCCACAAATATTACTTCATTATAAACGAGTTTATTTAGAAAGCTGACTTTATTTAAAATATGATTCAGACTGGGAGTATCTCGTACTTGATAAATATTTCTTCATAATGAACGACCTCTTTCGAAAGCTGACTTTATTTAGAATATGATTCAGACTATCTCACACTCCACAAATATTGCTTCATTATGAGTGTTTTTTTAAATAATTTTGCCTGGATGCATGCATTCTCTTACTTCACAAACATTGCGTCATAATGAATGATCTTATTTAGAAAGCTGGCTTTGTTTAAAATTTGACTCAAATGCGTATATTTTCGCTCTTCACAAGCATTGCTTCGTAATGAATAGCCTTATTTAAAAAACTCATTTTATTATATATTTAATTAGAATGAAAGCAATCTCGCACATGACAAACATTGTTTTATAATGAACAAAATTGTTTTAAAAGATTGATAAGTTTAAACTGCAGATTGTTTAAAAACATTTGCTGAATGTCCAACAAATAAAAAAAGGAAACCACAATACTTGATACCACACAGGTACATATAAAACAAAATTTTGACGTGTAGGGAATAAAATACAGAAGATAAACTGCTCTAAATAATAATGCAAGACACAGGGAAAAATGAATTAAATTAGAGCAAAAGGAACTGCCTTTTAGCAGCAGCAGCGATGGATATTACTGCTGAACACGTCACTGCACTTCTGCAGCTGTTGTCGGTTGGTTTGGCTAAGTTGTAAATAAAAGAATTGGGAAATCGACCTTACTGAAAATATATTATCATCCTTCATTAGAAATTTAAAAAATACCATTACACGACAACATTTCATCTCGTATGGTTGCAGTCATTTTTTAAAAAGTCGCGTAACAGATGAAATGTCATTCATTTAAAGCGATACGTGAATGAACAATTTACCGAGTGGTACATATACGGCTCAATACGTGAAAAACACAGAGTGATGACTGGAAGTGGACAAGAATCTTATATTCCAAGCGTGTCGATGCAAACCAAGTCTTCCTATTGGGTTTTAGAATACCTTGCACCAGGACGCAATGACGACTACTGCATCTCATTTCACACGGCTGGAGGATGGTGAGACTTCCATTTCCCCAACGAGGAAAAACAGTTCTTGGCAGCGGGGGAAATCGAACCGACGACCCTTCAAATGCAAAGCGAGCGCTCCTAACCCCTCGGCCACGGGACCAATGATCTGAACTGCCAATCTTCCTTATTATTTAAGCGAGGCAAGGCTCAAATTTAACATAGGCAGAAATTTTAGTGAATACACGTGAGCTCCTCTCGAATGAAGATCGCTCTTTTCCTTGTGTTGACGGTTGAAAAAATCAATAAGTTGACGACTAATTATTTTTTTAGTGCAAGGCACAGTAGAGAAGAAAATTGCAAAACTGACAGACATGTGAGTTAACACTGATTCAAAGGATTATTCAAATTTTTATTCTGATGATAGAAAATATAAAAAATTTCACTGCTATGATTGTGGTTCTTTTGAGTTTTAAAGTTTATTCGTGAAGAACTGAATCCCAAATAACGCGTTAAGAAACTCCAGGTGACTAAACAAGCGCAACCACAGAAAATATTCACTCACTGGGGCTAAATATATAATGCACTGAATAGGATGCACATAATAGGACAAACAAAATAGGATGCAGAAAATGAGAAGAACAAAATAGGTCAAACAAAAAGGAGGAACAAAATGGGTCAAACAAAATAATATACACAAAATAGGACCGGCAAAATAAGATGCACAAAATTGGATTCACAAAATAAGATGCACAAAATTGGATGCACAAAATATGAAACACAAGGAATTCGTGTTTACTTCACTCTACATTGATCGGGAATGGTATTTCTAAAGTAACGCGTTGCAAATGCCTTACCGGAGGGAAATTCTTATTTTTTATCAGTAACACAGAACTGGAAAAAATTCCCGTGCATCTACACACTCACCTACCTCCCGCGACTCTGTCATCTAATAAGACAAACAAAATTTCCAGAGTAGAGTGTGAAGTAGTCCCTATTATTACATTTATCTTCAATTACGTAGGATGCTAAGGGGCTGAGTAATCACCTGTTATTCAATGGTGGGTCATCTTGTAGTCCAGTGAGTGAGTCATGCACCCATCTTGTAGTTGAGTGGGTGAGTGATTACGCAATCTTGTAGTTGAGTGGGTGAGTCATGACGCCATCTTGTAGTTGAGTGGGTGAGTCATTACGCCATCTTGTAGTTAAGTGGGCGCCATCTTGTAGTTAAGTGGGTGAGTCGTTTCGTCATCTTGTAGTTGAGTGGGTGAGTCATGACGCCATCTTGTAGTCCAGTGGGTGAGTCATGACGCCATCTTGTAGTCCAGTGGGTGAGTGATGACGTCATTTCATAGTCCAGTGGCTGAGTCATGACGTTATACTCACATGAGGGAGTGCAGCATTACTCAGCATTACCCAACCATGACGACACCTCGGGAAAATGTTGCACAGTTGTAATGTTACATCAATGGAAATTTAAGCGTTACATCCGATATTCTCTCCCAACCACATAATAACTGGCCTTAAATATTTTATATTATGCCTTCGTCATCATTTATTTATCGTTATTTATGTTAAAATCGTTTTTCATTTATTTCCAATTAATTGTAATTTATTTTAACTTTTGGGCTTACTTATTTAATATATTTGCCAGATTTATTTTACGTTTGGTCATATGCATTTTGTATGTGGCCTTATTTATTTTATAATTTGACATTTTTATTTTATTTCTTGCCTAATTTATTCTATTTTTTGCTTTAACTATTGCGAAACAAAATTTTATTCAGTCAGTTTGGGGCTCAAGACTAGGGGCATGTCTACTCAATGCACTAAATGTTACTACTCAATATTACTCAATGCATTCATTGTTCACAAGTAATTCAGTACGCTTTCTTATCACTACTTGCGTAACAATCCTGTCATTTCGATCCCTCATTTCGAACATTAAAACTTCATTGCCGTGCGTGTCAATCGATGAGAAATAACCGTATGCTCATTATCGAACGTTATTCAGTTCATTTCTGGACTTAAACTGAAAAAAGATATTTCTGTATTTCTTAACCGGATTTTAATATTACATTGTAATGCGTGACAATTTATGAGCAATAGTCATAGAATCAATGGTATTGAAATAGTTAAGTTTGTTAATTTAATTTCTTCATAATCATATGAAGGGTATTCGAGTACCTTCGGTCCCTCACAAAATCATGTTGAAGGGTATTCGAGCCCCTTAGGTCCCTCACAAAATCATGTTGAAGGGTATTCGAGCACCTTAGGTTCCTCACATCTTTGTGAGATAACTTATCAATTTTCTTTTGGCGCCAGTGCGGCCAGATTGACATTTTTTCATTTTCCAAATCCTTAAGTTTGGGCATTAACGCTTAGGATTTCAAAGATCAGAACGATTCCTATGTGATGAACAGTGTGGCTTCCGATCTAAAAAATCGACAACGCAGGACTTTCTAAATCCTTTGCAATATCTTCACATTATGATCGACAAAAAAAACTTTCCTCCTCTGTGTTGTTCATTCTCTTTAAAGCATTCGACTGTGCTGATGACAGCATGTCACTTTCGAAGCTTCATTGCAGTGTATTGGATAAGTTGATCTCTCTTGGTTGTGTAACATAGGAGACGAATTGCAAAAAAGTTCAGTAAATGGTAACTCTTAACAAGATCTACTTGATATAAGACATAGCGTTACACAAGGATCGGCTTTGGGACCTCTTCTGTTTTTACTAATCATCAATGATGATGAAGAATGTATTTCATCATTTTAACTCATGCTTTAAACCGCGATGGCATATTTTCTTCAACAATTCTCCGTAAAAACTAACGATACAATATTAAACATAATTAATGGTACACTTGAAAAGTCCCCAAATGGATAGAAGTAATATAATATGTGATAATGTCGATGAAATTAAAAAAATACATTCGCTCATCCCCTATGAGAGGAATATTTCTCTCCCAATTATTAAAATGGGTGAGTGCCAATTGAGGAAACTAATTCATTAATATTTCCAGAGATTAAAATTCAAAATAAATCTTACTTTAAAATATGTAAATCTGATGTATGGAACTAAACTATCAAAATTCATTGGAATTTTCACGAGAGAAAAATGATCAACCTGAAATAGTTCTGAAAATGTTGTAGAAACACTGATCCATTAATTTTTCCAGTGCAGAATAAAAGCTTGGTACATGGGCCCGATGAAAATGCAACAAAAGTACATTTTACGCTAAAAAAAATGTTTTTAGAGTAATAAGGAACGTGTGAGTAACATGATGCGCTCCTGAATAGGCCAATCAAATACCCAGATTTACGTATGGACTCCGATTTTCATCAGTTTTTCCTATTTAATTTCATGTTTAAACTTTGAATGCAGTAAGCGATAAAAATATTAAGCAGTTAGTATCTTTTCCAACTAATCATCACAAGGATTAAAAACAGAAGTTAGTACAGATTTCTTTACCATAACTAACCCAGAGGTCAGTACCGTTTCCACTTCATTGGAATTAAGCTTAGAACAAGATACCTTCAAAGACGAGAATGTAAAAATCTTCAGAGCTTTTGAAAAGAGTCTTCGATTTTATTTAATACAAAAGCATTGATGAAAGAAGCTGTCAATAAAAAACTGTTTCTTTTCCATGGGCTGGTTTAAAGTGATCGGCGAATATTTTTGGGATGGAACTAATCCTATACATTTTCCATATATATAAATCCTATAATCCTATAACTAATCCTATACATTTTCCTATATATAAATCCTTTAATCCTATAACTAATCCTATACATTTTAAAATATACAATTCTCGCCTGAATCATAAATGTACTGTTGTAATTTGCATAATTTTCCATTCATTCACGCTCGACAACCTTTCAATCGGTCTATTTTACGTTCAAAATAGGTGTTCCAGATTAAATGAAATTGTGCATGTAGAATGAAGTTTCGTTATAACATCCCAAATGTCACAGAACTAATTGGACCCACAAGTATCGAATCTAACCTAACCTAACGTAACCTAACGAAACCTAACCTAAATTGTCCTTTGCGATAGTTTTAAGTAATAACTTTACGGATTCATTATTTGTGAAATACAATTAATTAGTGAGCTTGAATTGCTTGAACTAGTTGTTTAAACAGAATTTAACCTTAAAAACACGTAACATCAGCTAATCTATAAAACGTCTTTAATGAAACGTTTCAATCATAAACACTCGGTGTTCCAACAGGTCCTGTTCTCAAATTACAAACACCGCATCAGGTTCTAATTACAAATACATGATGTCTACCGCAGAATCGATTAAGTTACCGCATCCAGTGCATAGTAGCTCGTTTAGATCAACATTTGGAAGCACAAGCAATGGGCTTTTTTCGACCCTGTCACCTGAGAATTACTTCGTCAACTTCCACCGTCGTGGCTACGAGACCTGCCACAGCGAAGGCCACCGCACGCCGGCCGGGACTATATAAGCCCCGAGCTTTGAGATCAGGTCACTTCAGCTCCGGCCACCGCCAGTAGCACTACTTGTCTGAACGCTCTCATCCTACATCATGCGGGTACGTTACTCATTGATCAAGCTTAATTAAAACCTGAGCAGAAAACACAGACCTTCTCTGAATGTTTAAGCATTTTCTGGCTTAAATATAATGAAATTGTAACAGTTATGGTTGATCAAACTTAATAAAAAACCTGGACTGAAAACAAAGACAGTCTCTTAATGTTTAAGCATTTGCTGGTTCAATTTTAATCGAATTATATGAGTTGTTTTTGAATGAATTTTTCATGTCTGATTTGCTTACTCTCATTAAGTTCAGTAAAACTTTTCGGTCCAAGGTACATAATTGGATCTTTATAAATCTTAAACAACCCAACTTGAATTGTCAAATTTAAAGGGCCGTTTACACTAGGGGACATTTCAGCCGTGAGGCGCGACACGTGTATACGAGGCTCACCACTGAGTCTCATATTTGTGTGTGTTTATACGAAGTTCCTTATTCGTCACTGTAGTTCCGAGGCTCTTGAGTGTAGCGCATTATGAATTTGATCAGAGCGAAAAGGTAACTTCGCATACACACACAAATATGAGCCTCATTGGTGAGCCTCGTATACACGTGTCGCGCCTCACGGCCGAAATGTCCCCTAGTGAAAACGGCCCTCAAGAGTTGCGAGTGAGGACACGTGCTTTTATCGGCTATAAAAAAACCAACAGCGATGTTCATGTATTTGATTTGTGACTAAAATAAACCAATTGGTTGCTTCGAAGTTGGACGTACATATGAGCAAAGCAACTCGATTTGCGTAGCCGCATCTGGTGTGGTCGATGCTCTACGAAATGAATGTTTTGTGTGTTTAATGCAGACCATCTTTGCGTTATGGAACAACTAACCCAACAACGGCACCCCGAGTTATTTAACATTTTGACTGCAACGTGAGACACCGGTGGTACACGGAAGGAATTTTCATAATGCTGCTGATGGACCAGTAGCCACAAACTCAATTTTCATAAATACTTTATCAAAATTAAATGAAAGAACAATCCAGTTAACATTTGATACTATCAATATTACTTATTACAATTGGCTTCAAATTTTAGCTGAATGTTAAAGTTCAGTTTTACCTGCCGTAGTCAAAGTGTTGAACTAAATCAATTGACAAACACCAGAGTCATTCACCAACACAAAGTCACTGAAGAGATTCAGGGTGGTCTCACGGACGCAAATGTACAAAACCTTATGCTGCACAAAATGAATACATCCAAAGTAGAAGTATTCTCATGCATGTTTCCATGTATTTATATATATATATATATATTAGATTACATGCTATATTGAAAATACCATTAGGTATTTCCATGGATGTTCTCCTTAGGGATAAACGACTATTGCATCTGTGGGAGTTCGCGCGCTCTGGGAGAAGTGTGAAGTCCCGAGCTGAGAGCTAATTAGATCTTCTTTTTATTGAAACGGATTAGGTTTTTTGTTTTAGTGATGACCATTTTTCCGGTCCACTGTCATCCTATTTTTTTTATCATCGCTGATTTTCTTCTTCAACTTTTACCTGGTTTCACACCCAATCTTCTTAATTTACTGTTCTATGCGCATGAGATCTTGTGGGGAAATATACTTCGTGCATTGCTGTCGCGTTCCCTCAACTCAATACTAAATTGTGCCTTCTTCCTTCCTCTCTTTGGAACTCCTTTCTTGGGGCTACTGAGGCTGAAATTAATTTAAAATCTAACCTAATGCATGTAGGATTTTTTTCCCAGCGTCTCATTGAAATGAAGGAATCAATAAGCTGATGTCAAATGAAAACCAACTGAGTACCAAAATGAACTCTAAGTTGAATTTAACCACAGAATGTAGACGTTCTATATCATTCCCATCACCACCTGTGATCTATATCACTCTTAGGCTCAGCTGTGTTCTACACCGCTCTTAGCCCCAGCTATATTGCGTATAATATTGCCAATTGATGCATTATACTTCATAATACGAGTTGTACTTCTACTGTACATCGCAGAATCTGTACTTGTTTATAATAGTACTAGTTGAAGAGTAATACATCGTAACGTCGGCTGTATTTCTACTACACACAATGGGACCGGTTGACTTTCACATCATTGAGTGAGTTCAAGCGCTGTGTATACGATAGAATCAGTTGAGATGCATTGCATTGTAGCGCAAGTCAAAAAACAATTTGAAAAAGCATTTTTCATGTATTCTAGACACAAATTCACCGATGTTCTCGGTAGCACAAGGCACTGTAAACACCATGTACTACCCCTTAACAGTATTGAGTTTCAAGAGAAGCTTTATCTTAATCCATAGGTCTCAAATTCTAGAAAGTAAAAGACGATACAATGGCGTATCTAGGAAAAGCCTTAACTTATCCTAACGGCCTTAAATTCCCGGTAGCACATGACAATACAATGCCTTATCCAGGAGAAGCTTTGTCTTAATTCAATGGCCTCAAATTCTTGGCTGCAAAAGGCTTCTGAACCACGATGCACGCACACGCAAGGCATCGCCACGTACGTACATTTGTTTTATTTTTTCGTGCAGTTATTCCTTGTTCTGCTCGCACTGGGAGTGGCATCTGCCGCCCAGTCTCCTGCACTCACCTCCCAGCTCCAAAAAGGACCCCAAGACCAAAAGCCAATTGCATCGACTCCCATCAATGGAGATGACGATAGCAAAAAACCAAAGCCATCTTTGGTGAAGCCTTCTCCCCAAGCTCAGGCAGCAAACAAACCTGAAACCGATTCAAAAACTCAAAATGTAGGCAAGGCCAAAAATGGGCATTCGGGGAAGCAATCAAGCAATGAAGGCAGTAGAAAAGATCAGAAAAACGCTGGTCGAGCACTTCTAGGACAAGCATCCAATCAAAAGAAGCAAGTAACAAAGCTGGAAAAACCGAGTGATAAGCAAGAGAAGCAGGATACTAAACTGCGAAGATCAAGCTCCCAGCAGCAAAAATCGGGGCCTGGCTCTGGAAAGTCTTTAGCTGCGACGACCAAGAAGCAGAATCAAGACAAAGAGAGTGTGAGTAAGAGGCAGGAGAAGCAGCAACAAGAAGAACCGCAGACCTCGGCGTCTGTGCAACACTTGACGGTCGTCGAGGCAGACTTGGACACTGCAGCAACGGGTGAGTTGTGAGCTGCGAGATGTGAGTAGTTAGAGTGACTAGGGATGCTGGATTGTAATGTTTAATCAGCTAATATTGTAGGCATGCATTGCTGGTGAGATGTGAGTAGCTAGCACCGGCGAGGATGCTGGATTGTGATGATTTTCTGCCAAACCCTCAAATTGTTTTCCTCAAATGAGAGTTGACCACCGGGATGCTTCAGAACCTATCAACTTAGGATGAGTATGTTTTTTTTTAAAGTTTTATTTGAAAATGCTCGAACCTGATAATTTTGGCTAGGAAAAATGAAGCCCGGAGTAGGCTTGCCAGTCGTATTTCAGGACAAAGGTGTGATATTTTTACGATGATATTACGATATTTTATGACACTTTCTCTAGCGGGCGAGCAAATGTTCTGAGTAAAATACATCCTTAAAATGGGTAACGTCTGTTAGATTTAATAAATTCAGTTCAAGTAAACCGGCATCTGAGCTCTTGCACGTTCATGCGGCGGATTTTTGAGTTATATCACATTTTCTTATGCAAACCTCATCTAATACGGACAGAAATTAGCACTAGTCATTCAACTAATGCAATACTTGATTCTAGTAATGAATAAGTGATGGTAATTAGAATTAATTCAAACCCGTATAAG
This sequence comes from Platorchestia sp. MABIK, assembly GCA_014220935.1. NCBI lineage: Eukaryota > Metazoa > Arthropoda > Malacostraca > Amphipoda > Talitridae > Platorchestia > Platorchestia sp. MABIK. The sequence goes on along the minus strand of JACJUY010000545.1, from coordinate 93,628 downwards.
GTGACATAACATGTCGTCGTGTGACTCGAACATGTAATAATCTTTTACAAATAATAACTATACTAATAATGAATATTAATTATTATTACTAATAAATATAATTAATAATTATGTAATTATCACATGTAATGTAATAATTGTTTAGGCTACGGACATGGCGGCATCGGTCACCACAAAGGGCACCACGGTGATCACCACTCCAGTCACCACCACGGCCACGGCCACAAGGGTCACCACGGCCACCACGACGAGCACGGTCACCACGGGCACCACAAAGGAGACTTCGGAAAGCATTTCGATTCTGTGAGTACTTCAGAAGTAAATTCTGTTTCCAAGATTGATGACACTACTTAATAATCATGCGCAATACTTATTAACTATAATGTGCACCAGCACATAACTATAATGTGCAAAAGTATTTAATTATCATGCGCAATAGCACTGAACTACCATGAGCAACAGTAATTAATTATAATAAGCAGGATAAATTAACTCTAATGCATAAAAGTACTTAATTTTAACGCGCAACAGTACTCAACGATAATGCATAACACTACTTAATTGACTATAATACGCAACAACAGTACATGACAATTATGCGCAACAGTACTTAACTACAATGCGCAACAGTACTTAACTACAATACGCAACAGTACTTAACTACAATGTGCAACAATATTTAAGTACAAAATGCCACAGTACTTAATTACAATGCGTAACAATACTTCACTACAGTACGCAACAGTACTTAGCTACAATGCGGAACAGTACTTAACTACACTGCGCAACAGTACTTAACTACAATACAACAGTACTTAACTACAATGTGCAACAGTACTTAACTACAATACGCAACATTACTTAGCTACAATGCGTAATAGTACTTAACTACACTACGCAACAGTACTTAACTACAATACACAACAGTACATAACTACTAAACAGTGAAGACTCGAGTCACAGTAGAACAGATGTTGTGTGGCACTAAAGCGCGGAGTTCAAAAGGTTCGGATGAGAGAACTGAGCGCGTCTTGTGATGAAGTAAATGATGCAGAATCAAAAAGGTGTTTGCACAAATGAAGGGAAATCGAGGCAAGCTCCAAGATGTAGAGTTTTCGTGAAATTAATTTAGAGTTTTTTAATGTAACAAATATTTGCTTTCTCCCGGCAACTGGAAATGATGCAGAATTTAAAAGTTGTTGGTATCGATTAAAGTCAACTGTGGCAGGTTCCGAGTGGTAGCGTTTCGGTGAAATTAATTTACGATTTTCCAAAATAACAAATATTTGTTTTATCCCAGCAACTGGAAATCATGCAGAATTGAAAAGTTGTCGGTACAAATTGGAGTCAATTGTGGCAGGCGCTGAGCGGTCGCGCTTCAGTGAAATTAAAGCAGAGTTTTTAGGATAATAAATGGTAGTCAGATCACGGGGCTAGGAGTGCACAGCAATGTGAAATTAATCGTGCACTTTTTTGCTTTTCAAATAAATTGTTTTTTCTGTGATGTCGGTACTGCGAGTAACATATACTGGTTCGATTAGATACCATAAATTTTGGAGGGCATATTCAAAGTAAATACATTGCATATACATGTATAGAAAGGGGCTTAAATACACACATGTATTTGTGTGCATGTGGTAGACATCTAATAGGATTTTTATTATTTTTGCTGTTTATTCATAATGGTAAAGAGTGAAAAAATTCGTTATTAAATTCACAGTGTTCATAAATATTTAATTATAAATTAAATCAGCATACATAATGGCACATAAACACTTATATTGGAATGATCAAATGAACTAAGCTCATTTTCATTGTATTTCGTTCACCTTTTGTTTTCCTTATGCACAGAGAACAAATAACTTGAAGCACACATGCATACAAACATACGAAGTCGTTATATCATCACGGACATCATTTACTCTTTCTTTCGGTTGCGTACAAATGACAAAAAATTTGAAATATACGGATAAATTTGAGAAATTGTTTGTCAGTATTGATGTTTGTTTACTCATTCTACAAATAATTGGAAACAAACATTCGTACAAATATGAGAAATCATTCGTCAGTATTAAAGTTTGTTTACTCATACTACAAATAATTGGAAACATACACGCACACAAACATAAGAAGTCGTTTGTCAGTATTAACATCATTTACTCCATCTATCCGCCGGGTGCAGACGACAACTATTCGGAAACACACCCTCAAATTCGAGAAATCGTTCATCAGTATTAACATCATTTACTGTCTCAGTCGCGTTCAAACGACAAATATTCTGCAACATAGCCACAAATTCGAGAAATCGCTTATCAGTATTGACGTGTGATAGAGGCTTGCTGACCTTGCAGGGCTTCCACGACCACGGCGGCAAGCACTTCGGGGGCCACGACCACAAAGACCATTATCACGGCCACCATCACGCTGGCAAGAAAGGACACAAAGGCCACCATCACGGGGCCGCAGGCCATCAACAGAAAGGACATAAGAATAAGGTAATCTTCTGTGAGACTTATACTATGTACATAAATGAACTTTTGAAAATCTACGTTGTGAAAATCTTTGGTCGTAGTGAAATAAGGTAACCTTCAGTGAGATTTATAATATCTAAGAAAACGTTTGAATAGGTGAGCATTTTGAGGAGATCTTTGGTCGTAGTGAAATAAGGTACCCTTGAGTGAAATTTATTCATGAGATAAGTTTTAAGTAGGTGGGTAAATTGCGGAGATCTTTGGTCGGAGTGAAATAAGGTAACCTTGAGTGAGATTTATAATTCATAAGATAACTTTTGAGTAAATGAGTAAGTTGAGGAGATCTTTGGTCGTAGTGAAAACAACCTACCCGATTATGAGCACCTTGTACGAATAGGGTGGTGTTTGCATCAGACTTTGACGTTCCTGGTTTTGCTAATTTTTCCAGTTATTTATGCTTTTCGTAATTTTCCGAAAGCGTCTCTTGTCAACTTGGGATGCCATGTTGGTAATTTTGTGATTCTGACTTGAATATTTTGGCGGAATAGTCAATTCAGTGACCCTGTCCTCCCCCAAAAGCTGCATGCAGGTGTGCTAGTAAATGAATGTGCCAGAAAACAGGATTTTTTTCTAGGTTTTCATGGATCCATATTTTGTATCCGTCCTAAAAAATATAATATTATATCCCTGCAAAAAACTCTTAGACGCTCATTTCATGCCCCAGGGTTTCAAGAACGTGTACCACAAGGAAGAATTCGGACAGAACAAGAAGTTTTACGACGACAGCGACCACAAGTCGTTCTTCGGACACCATGATGGCTCTGATGCCTTCTTCAAAGGACAGAAGGGCGGCAGCTTTGGTGGCGGCAGCTTCAAGGTGAGGCTGATGGTCTCGTGCTGAGGTTGATGATCGGTGCTGACGTTAGTGCTGTTTGTAAGGAACGTTTATTCATTTTCCTCGACACAAAAGCGCAAAGCGCTGATGATTTTGAGGGTTTTGATTGTTGTACCCCTTTACACCAGCGCCATTTCTTACTGATCTCATTTCGAACTCATAACCTTTCATACTTGTCCGACTTAATGCTTGCCACAATTCACATTTGTGCCCCTTCGCACTTGCTCTTCTTCACACTTTTTATACTTGCCCTACTTCAAACTCGATCCCCTTCACATATTCCTCATTTCACACCCACCCCACTTCACATTTGCCCCACTCCACACCCGCCACATTTCATATTTGGCCCACTCCACACCCGCCACATTCCCATTTGCCCCACTCCACACCCGCCCCACTTTACATTTGTCCCACTCTACACTCGCCCCACTTTACATTTGCCCCACTTCACATTTGCCCCACCTCATATTTGACCCACCTTATATTTGACTCACTCCACACCCGCCACACTTCACATTTGCCCCACTTCCTATTTGTCACACTCTACACCCGCCACATTTCACATTTGCCCCACTTCACACCCGCCCCACTTCACGTTTGATTCACTTTACACTCACTTAACTCTAGACTCAACCCACATGACACAAGCTTCAAAATTCCAGTCGTAATAGACTTCTAATTGGATGATTCTTGATCAAAACAAATCGTTCATGAAATGCCGGCTTTGAACATCAGATCAAAACACGTCATGCACGAGACGGCTGCGAACAAGAATGAAGCAAATTTGCTACCTTGGATCAAAGCCAAAGCCTCTTTTGATGAGGACAGTCTCTCTCCGTTACTGGGGGTTGTTCAATGAACTTGAGCTTGATTTCGTCGGCTATTTTCTGGTGAACTCGTTACGACAGACTTGACAGTCTAAGGACTGTCATTAGACTTGACAGTCTAAGGACTGTCATTAGACTTGACAGTCTAAGGACTGTCATTAGACTTGACAGTCTAAGGACTGTCATTAGACTTGAAAGTCTAAGGACTGTCATTAGACTTGACAGTCTAAGTACTGCCATTAGACTTGACAGTCTAAGGACTGCACTTAGACTTGACAGTCTAAGGAGTTGTCGATTTGATGGTAGGTTTTTGCAGGGAAGTTTGATTTGACTTGGGCTCTTATTGCGACACTGAAGCCCTTCAGCTACTTGAGTGAGATCGTAGATTATAACTTGCAAGCTTTGTGTTAACACGCGTTAATTTTATGCTAATGATTGAACTTCTCCAGAGAAATCGAGGGTCGTCTCAAAATTGAGATAGTAGTTTTTTAAATCGGAGGAAAGTGCTGAACCCGCGGGGAATTTATTATCAGGATGAAGTGGCATCACTGTTGAATTCCTGTCTGTCTTCTATTACCACTCGGTCAATCACGCACTGGCAACCAGTGAGATTCGATTTGACCTCGCCTTCGATTGCGAATCCGTAATCCGTTACGTTATGTTTCCGTTACGTAATGCTTGCAGCCATTATTGGTGCACTATTTTAATGGCTTATTTAAAAATTTTACCGAACACAATTGCCACCCACTTAGTATTAGAAAAATGTTCCAACGTTCCGGTCTCTGTTTAGATGACGAACCGCACTCGAACTGTCATATAGCATCCTACAACTATTCGTGTACCCACTTCATGCTTTTGACATAGATTCAAATGACATCCTATAATTAATTATCTTTCCACTTCATACTTTTGAAATGGATTCAAAAAGCACCCTATAATTATTAATAAATCCAATTCATTCTTTTGAAATGGATTCAGATACCATTCTATAATTATTTATAAACCTACTCATGCTTTTGACATTGATTCAAATAGCCACCTATAATTATTTATAAATCCACTTCATGCTTTTAATATGGATTCAAATAGCACCCTACAATTATTTGTAAATACAGTTGATGCTTTTGAAATTATTTAAATTTGTTCAACTTCACCCAGGGCGGCCAGCACCACGACGCCCACGGCAACAAAGGCCACCACGCCCACGGCCACCACCACGACAACCACAAAGGGCACAAAGGGTCTTTCGGTGACCATGGGCATCACGGTCACGATGAGAGCTTCGGTCACAAAGGAGGTCATCACAGCAGTCATCATGGTGGTCACGGTCACGGTCATGGCGGATATTAGCTCTAAAAATAGGTGATATTCATGGTCATGTGAACGTAAATAGGGGATATTTACGGTCATGTGACGGACAATGATAATGACGGATATTAGCACTAAAAATAAGTGTAATTTATGGTCATATGACTGGCAATGTTGATGACGGATATTAGCACTAAAAATAAGTGATATTTATGATTATATGACTGACAATATCCTATTGAGTCATGACGGTCATGGTTATTGTTTACTCTAAAAATAGGTGATGTTTATGATTATATGACTTACAATACCCTGTTCGGTAATGACGGATTGTAGGCTGGTTTTAAATCAAATGGGTCAGGTTTATACGAAACTGTCGTTTGTAAGGAAATTGTTCATGAGTTCTGAGAAGAGGAGCTCATAAATAGAAGTTATGAAAGAAATTATGAAAGATAGAATGCTGCTTTGAAAGAATGCTCAATTGAAGATATTAGTTTGTCTGTGAAAAAATAATCATTAAATGTAATCGGCCAGCAATCAATAATATGATGATAATGAATATTATGATGTCAGAAATTTAACTTATGCGAAGACAAGCGTTAACTAATGGTGGTATTAGAAATACAAACGTAATTAATTATAGAAAAAAGACTGCACATTATCAGTCATAGATTGAGTGTAGGGAAGCTTCTGTACCCGATTTAGACAGTGACACAAATTTAGAAAAATTAATGTATGTTTAAATTGTACCCTTGTTGGTAAATATAATGTACAATTGTATCCAACGGATAAGACCATAGATCCAATATTGGCTCCGTTTTAATGCCTCATTTTCTTGGCCAATCAGTTCCGACCAATCAGTCATTATTTCCTTGACCAATCTATACCGACTGTACATTTTGAGCCTAACCCATTTGAGCCATTCCATTATTTTTTTTTTTAGCCATCTAGACCAACCAATAAGTCATTACTTTCTTCGCCAATCAGTACCAACCAATCAATTCACTCATAGGGGACAGTTTCTGATTTAGCTTCTGTTGTAAATCAGTTATCTTTTTTTTTTAATCACGTCATAGTGTTTCTTTAACTAATGCATCTCGATGGCGAAACAATCATTTATTTTAATTCATTTTTCTAATTGCTCTGAATTTTATGAGCATATTTGAACTCATTCCTCGAATGCGTTAAATCAGGTTATATATTTTTGGTATTATTACAGGATATTCAATATATTATTGCGTTCCAACGACAAATATTGTACCAGGTAAAATTTTTGGAGAGCGCCTACCATTTATTGCTGATCGTGAAAAGTTTTCGAAATGTTTGTCTTTGTTGCATCATACACGTGCATTCCACAATTACGGTCAACATTACAAATGTGTTATGCATTCTCATAAACAACTTAAAGGACTTTCAAATACATGGCATTGTACAGTCCTATTCTGAAGTATCCCATAGACATTTTCAAACGTTCTAAAAAACCTTGGTTCTGATGTTCGGAAATGCCGCATTTCAATTCAAAAAATATTCAACACGAAATTCAGATTATATTAAATAGTATCATATTAAATGGCAAACTTTTCGGTATTCAGACATTCAGGTACTAAATGTGTGCAGCAAAGTTTCAAATGATAACTGCTGCTGTAAACAGTGCAGTATTGGTGCCGTAAACTTCACAGTATTTAAATGCTGTGAGGTCCCTACCGAATGCTTCAGATTTTTCACAAGCTGAGTAACAGCATATCTAAAATGAGATGGATTTGATGCTAGCCGCTGTGGGAGTGTTGCTTTTGATGCTAGCCGCTGTGGGAGAGTTGCTT
>JACJUY010000545.1:59982-71754 GCA_014220935.1 Platorchestia sp. MABIK | reverse complement strand
CCTGGGGCAGGCAGTGAGTGGTTAGTGTGACTAGTGCCCAGCGCCGGTCTTGGGGCAGGCAGTGAGTGGTTAGTGTGACTAGTGCCCAGCGCCGGTCCTGGGGCAGGCAGTGAGTGGCTAGTGTGACTAGTGCCCTGGTGACTAGTGCTCAGCGGCGGGCTTGGGGCAGGCAGTGAGTTGGTAGGATTGAACTACTTCCCCCTCATAAGAATTTGCATTTAAACAAAATGAGGTCTCACGTCTGAAAAATAGGGGGAAAAAGTACACATTTTATGCATAAGCTCTGTGCGTAAGATACCTTCTCATCAACCAAAAAGGAGTGTATAGTTAGATGTGAATGCGAGAGTGAAGAAATTCTTTCTCGGTAGAAATTACATAAGATTTCACGTTAAGATTTTCTCGCGAGATCAAAGATTGTATCCAACGACCTGACTTCGTTTGATATGGCACGCAACCCCCGATGAAGCTGGAAAAAGAACAGTAATTTGAATTCTTTCGGTAACTAAGCTTTTAGCATCAGTCATTTCACACAAGGGAATGCCCATTTAAAGGGAATTTTCTGCAGCATGAAAAATAGTCAGGTGTGAAATATCTCATTTGATCTGAGTGACTAAAATGGCAGGTGCATTTTCTTACTGAGTGGCGGACCAGAGGATCGTCTATACTTGCAGAGCGACGTACCAGAGGATCGTTTATACTTGCAGAGCGACGTACCAGAGGATCGTTTATACTTGCAGAGCGACGTACCAATGGATCATATGTACCTGCAGAGCGACGCACCATGGGATCGTATATACAAACTTGAAGAGTGACGTACCAGAGGAAGATCTCAAGAACCCGCAATTGATCCTTTGAACTTATCAATACTAAGGGAATTGCGTTGAGGGATTTGAACAGGAAATGACAAGGATTCAAGGGTAAAGTTTTCAAACAAAGGCCAGAATTGTGGCACTTAGACGCAATTGATTGTTCAAATTGAATGATGTAATTTGCTCTAGCTTCAGAGTTTGGCAAATTTACCATTCATGGCGAATCAACTCCTGTAAATATGCAAATGTTGCATTGGCAAAATCTTGCTTCCATGAGATACTGGTTTATGAGAGCAAAAAATATTTTTGCAGTCTTTAGTTACTATCGGAACATTTTTTCAGGAATGTTTCTCAAAGGCAATATTGTCATGAGCACCCAGTTTTGCGAGAGCTTCACTACAGCTCGATATTCCACTCCAGAGAACTTACTAAAATGCCCTTTCTTATGTTAAATTTTTGCAGCGTGGCTTAGGTAGGCTCAGACGAAAGTGAACCCTGTGTTTGTGTAACCTTGGGCAATAATTTTTCGATCTCTGACCAGTGTTAGTTCAAGCTCTTGCCAATATCATTCCTTCCTTACATTAGACTAGGGGTTCCTAACCGGGGGTGATCGCACCTCCTGGGGATGCGAGACGATATTCCAGGTGGTGCGAGAAAAGTCCATGTAAATAATGGGATGTTGGCTATATGTTGACATTTTTATTTCAGGGGGTGCGAGAAAGTCCAGGTAAATTATAGGATATGGGCAATAAATTGAAACTTTCATTTTAGGGGTAACGAGGTTCGACTGAAATTTTTTTAGGGGTACGGGTGAAAAAAAATTGGGCACTATAACCTGATATAAGATCAGGTTGGAAACCCCTGGCCTAATGTAAGGGAGGAATGATATTGGCAAGAGCTTGAACTAACACTGGTCAGAGAGCGAAAAATGATTGCCTAAGGTTACACAAACACAGGGTTCACTTTCGTCTCTGCCAACCTTCACGGTGAGGGTAATCTGTTCAACTTGGGTGACCTGTAAAGTTCGTGAAACCTTTCCATGCATCCCTCTAAACAAACACACACACGCTTGCTCCAAGACTTGTTCAAAGTATGCGACCACTCCCATCGATCGATGCGGCATGCAAACTCAGTCTGAGTTTTTTGCCGGAGTATCTTCTATGATTTTAGCTGTTCTTGGGCGCCCTAAAACGTAGATGTTTGGCAAAAAAGATAGACTGGGAACATGTTTCTACAACATGATGGATGTTATCTGAAAGATTTTGATTTCTTCGCTGTTTTCTTATTTCTTTATATGATCAGGTTGTTTTTCCTACAGCCCAAAACACCAATACGGTCCTCTTTGAAAAGATAGACTTAATACGATGCATTTCTTGGTTAATAAGATCCCAATGCTTAATTGTTGAGAGACAGGTCCTTCCTCACAGTGACGCCGATGACAACCTGACGCCTGTTGCAGTCTAATATGAACTAATATTCGGTCTTTGAGAGTTTAATTGATAGTTTTATAGTTCCCCAGTCACCATTACAAGTGTGTAATGCAACGGTAATAGAACGTTGATTTAACCGTAGTATAACAGTAATTTAACGATAATATAACGGTGATTTAGCCGTAATATAACGGTGATTTAGCCGTAATATAATGGTAATTAAACGGTAATAAAAGCTCAAACTCAATACTTGAGAGAATAACACAAGGCCACTTCATATCCCGCAGCCACTACTACCAGTGCGCGGAGCGGTGGCCGGCTACGCCAGACGACGTGTACGAGAAGTCCTACACAGTCGCCGTGCTCCTGGTGACGTTCCTGCTGCCGCTGACGAGCCTTGCTCACAGCTACATCAGCATCGTCAGCATGATGTGTCAGCACAAGCTCCCTGGCAATGCTGACTTAGCACGCGACCGACATCGAAGTGCCTCCAAGGCTAAGGTGAGAGAGGGGAAATGGAATTACGGGCCTCTAATTTATAGGAAAATGGGACTTAAAATCTTTGGCGTTGAATGCAAGTGCGCAAAACCTGTGGATGTGTGTGGGATGTTTGCTCACAAAATCCATAGAATGTCGTTCAAGAGTGTTTTGTGGATGTTGTTGGTGGTGTGCTTTGTGTTGTGCTGGGAGGTGATGGAATGTTGCGCAATGTGCTGGATGACCGAGTACTTACTGGCCCTCCTCGTAACCTTGCAGAACGTGTCACACAGTACCATGTTCTCCTCTTGCAGGCCATCAACATGATGCTGGTGGTGGTAGTATGCTTCACACTTTGTTGGTTGTTCATGCACATACTGACAATCCTCATAATCTTGCATATCTTGAATTGTGATGGTAACACAGTACCGTGTTCTCCTCTTGCAGGCCATCAACATGATGCTGGTGGTGGTAGTATGCTTCACACTGTGCTGGATGCCCATGCACATACTGATGCTGCTCATTACTTTCCACAAGAAAGGAGTACGATGCACGAGCGCCACACACTGCCTCCCGTACTACCTCAGTGTGTTCGCGTGCCACTGGGTCGCCATGTCTAATTCCTTCATGAATCCTTTCATCTATTGCTTCATGAGCAACAACTTCAGGGTAAGTTGAGGGGTAAATTTCAGGGGGTGTTGGGGGCCAAATTTCAGGGAGAGTTGGGGGCCAAATTTCAGGGAGTTGTGGGAGAAATTTCAGGTTAACTTCAGGGTGAGTTATGAGCCCAATTTTAGGTTGATTTCAGGGTGAGTTTTGTGAAAATTTTACGTAGATTTCAGGGTGTGTTGTTTGACAAATTTCAGGTTGATTTCAGGGTGAGTTTTGTGGAAATTTCCGGTAGATTTCAGGGTGTTGTGTGACAAATTTCAGGTTGATTTTAGGGTGTGTTGTGAGCCAAATTTCAGGGTTAGTGTCTCTTAAGCATTATTTTTGCCGGATTTCAGGAGTAGTTGCACATTTAGGGACAAAAATATCCCCCAGAATACGACTAAGGCCGGCGTCACACGGAGACAAAATGGTAACGTTTCATCATAATCATCTACAGTCAGCGGCACTACTCGGTTTGTCCAGCGCCACGAAACTGTCAGATTTCAGCCTTAATTTGGGACCAGTTTGGTCAAACTAAGGCTGAAATATGATTGTTTCGTGGCCCTGGACAGACCGAGTAGTGCCGCTGACTGTAGATGATTATAACGAAACGCTACTATTTGGTCTCCGTGTGACGGCGGCATTAGCAACAAATTGAGTTCCAGTTCATCTTCAGGCGTCCCAAATCTCTACCACTTGTGAGCAGATGAAGAACCTATGAACAAATGAAATAAAATGTTTATTTGCACAACAATTTGATACGTTAAATGCACAATAGTCAGTGGGATTTTAAATATTTATTGTCATGCAGGTCCTAAATTAATACAGAAACAACAGCAGTTAGACGATTGTTTTTTTAGCGGCCAAACAAACAAATTAAGCGAAAAATTATAAAAATCTGTACTCTCTTCTTGAAAAGGTTCTGGGTTTGAAATGACTTGTACATTCTGGTTACCAGTGAAAACGGAGAAACTTTGACGATGAAGAACACCGTGTAGGACAAATTTACTATTATTTTGTATTATATGTTACCATTATTATTATTACTTATTGTTATTATATATTATTATATATATTATTATTTTTATTCTCACTGACACGTCAGAAAAAGAAAGATTAAAATCGGTGTATTTCCAAGGACACATAAGTATTAGAAATAAAATAAAAACGGTTTATTTTTCATGATACTTTAGAGAACGAAAGGAGAAACCACACATTTCAAAAGACACAAAGCAAAAATGTTGAAAAATTAACAAAAAAAGAAAAACCGTATATATCCCAAAATCACTTGAAATAATGAAAACTGTACATTTCCAAAGACAAATAAGCAAATGAACAAAAACAAAAGCAGCATTTTTCCAACGACACTTAAGAACAGGAAAGTAAAAACAATATATTTCCAAAGGACTCATTTGTTATAGAACGAAAATGAAAACGACATGTTTCCAAAAACACTTAAGAAAAAACAGTACATTTCCAAGAACACATCAAAAACAGTATATCTCCAAGAACACATAAGAAAAACTGTACATTTCCAAGAACACATCAAAAACGGTATATCTCCAAGAATACACGAGAAAAACTGTACATTTCCAAGAACATATAAGAAAAAACATTACATTTCAAAGAACACATATAAACATTACATTTCCAAGAACACATAAGAGAAAAGAACAGCACATTTCCAAGGACACATTAGAAAACATACGAAAGTAAAAACAGAACATTTCGTGGGACACATCAGCAAAAGAACGCAAATCAAAACTGCATGTTTCCAAAAGTAGATGAACAAAATATTGACAAAGACACACAAGCAAAAGAGCGCAAACCAAACGGCACGTTGCCAAGAAGTAGCGAGTTGACCAGACCGTCACCTCGCACAGGAGGACCTGCTGCAGCTGGTCCGTCGCTGCCGGGGCCGCCCTCTCCACCACGCCTCCCTCAGGAGCAGCGACCAGGGCTCCTCTGGCCGCACGGCCCTCTACATCGCCCACAGGAACTCTTGTGAGTGTCGTGTTAGTGCCGTGAGTGTTGCAGTTTGAGTGCCACAGTGTGAGTGCCGTGAGTAGCACAGTATGAGTGTCGTGTGAGTGTCGTGAGTGCCGCAGTCTGAGTGCCACAGTGTGAGTGCCGTGAGTGGCACAGTGTGAGTGTCGTGTGAGTGCCGTGAGTGCCGCAGTTTGAGTGGCACAGTGTGAGTGCCGTGTGAGTGCCGCAGTGATTTAAGCAAAGTGAACATCTGTTTAGACATATTCTGATAAATGTTGGGAGTGCAGCTTCTGCTTTGCTTGTAAAGAACGCTGTTTGAAAAGAACATTTCCTGCACTCATGGCATGAGAGTTCATTTGTTGTGCTGTCTCAAGAGTTCAGGCTCAGAGCTGCTAAGCGTTCATTTTTAAGCGAAATTCTGTTGCAAGGTCTATCTGCCTAAAATTACTTAAAACTAATAATTAGAAACCTCACAGAAGCCTATAGCTTCTGAATATGTATGACCTAAAACAAGTAATCGTAACAAACTTTGTTAAGTTTTTGCTAATGTTTCTGATTATGTATGAGTGTGGACAAATTTTACAATCGCAGAATTTCGAGCAGAATGTACAGGGTGCGGCAGTCAATCTTGAACTTTCGAGATGACTGTGGAAGCGTAAAAATGCAGGATTGACTGGCGCAGCCTGTACTTTTTTCTCACAGTTCGCCAGTCGCAGAAGCACTGGACACGCCGGCCGTGTTCCAGCACAGAGCTGCATCACTACGGCTGCCAGCACTTCTACGAAATGACGGCCAGGCAACAGGTAAGTAGCGAAATAATTTTCATTGTACATGAATGATTCGTTTGAAACAAAATAACAAGAAGCGAAATATTTTACATTAACCTTTACATTTTAAATTTTAACTGAAACGAAATTACGGTCAGGTCAGTAGCGTAATATTTTATATTGCAAATGAATTATTTGAGTCAGGCCAGGCAACAGGTCAGAAGCTAAACGTTTTAATTTTAGTGAATTATTTGGAACGACGAATAGAAACGACGGCCAGGCAACAGGTCAAAAGCGCAATACTTTACATTGTAAATAAATTACTTAGATGACTAAGCGAAATGACAGCCAGGCAACAAGTCAGAAGTGTAATATTTTGCATTTAAAATGAATGATTTGAGATAACTAAACGAAATAACGGCAAGGTACCAGGTGTGAGAGAAGTATCATGGTATTGTGTATTTGTTATAATGAACACGAAATGACAGCCAGGCCAGGGGTGAGAGACTTAATATTTTGTATTAGGAATAATGTATTTAGATTAGGCTTCTAAGAAGTAATGGTCAGGCAACACTCAAAAAAATAAAAACGAAGAATATACTATAATAAGGCTCTCGCATTGGAAAATATTCGTTGAAGTAGCCTTTCTAAGAGTGTTTTAATCGTGATTGATTTAATCTGAAGCGCTAGCAAGCTCCCCACTACTATTACTACTTTTTATCGTAATTGTTATAATTGTTTAATTTAATGATTTAATAATTAATAATCAATATAATTTTTTAGTTAAATTGTTTAATCGTAATTGTTTACGTAATCGTTTACGTTCAATAGCTTATTTGTTTTAATCGTAATTGTTTTAGTCGTAATTGTTTTAATTAAAGTAATTTAATTGTTTTTTAAAAAAGCGTTTTAATCGTAATTGATAGCTGGGAGTGTAGAAACTTGAAGAAGGTTGTTTTAACCTCAACGTACAATTTCTGTTAACCTCAGCGTACAATTTCTGTTACTCTCAACGTGCAGTTTTTGCTAACCTCAGCGTACAATTTCTGTTACTCTCAACGTGCAGTTTTTGCTAATATCAAAGTACAATTTTATGGGAATAAAAAGTATTAGATAAATCAAAACTAAAAAAAAATTTCGTTGGATGCGCACACTATATTCCAGTAAAACCACTTTGAATAGGCTCTGCTGGCCATTTATTTTTACACGACATAAGGAAGCACAATAAACATTGCAAAGTTATCGTGCATTAGCCACAAAAAATTGTTTCCGCTCTCAAAAATTAAACTGAAAAAGACTGTGCACTTTCCTTAAATGACGCGGATTTACAGTGCATTAGAGTCGCGCAAGATTGTTTTCAATTTGAAAAAGTTGAACTGGAAAATGTCGGGTGATTTTTTCCAAATGACATAGAGTTACTGTGTATTAGAGTAGGACAAGGTTGTTCTCTTGACACATTGAGTTAAAAAATCGCGTATTTTTCTTTAAAAAATAGTCAGTAGGCACCAAAGTCCCGCGACATGAATTATGTTGTGAAAAATTGAAATGAAAAAGACGAGCGTTTTTTCATTAATAACGAAGACTCACTGTACATTATAGTGGCGCCAGAGTGTTTTCGCAAGAGTGTTTTAATTCTGAAGAATTGAGTTAAAAAGAAACCATGCGTTTCCCCAAAGATCATGCGTTTTCCACAAAAAACACAAACATACTGTACATAATAGTGGCGCAAGATTGTTTTCGGAAGAGTGTTTTCATTTTGATGAATTCAGTTTAAAAGAAATTGTGCATTTCCCGAGCAGATGGAGCGGACCAAGCTACCAGGAGAGCGCTACCCAGCCTGCACATACGAACACGCCTCCACCAGCACCGAACTGGACAACCAACATCAAGCCAAAACTCCCCAGAGCATCGTTACTATTAAGGGCAATCGAGAGGCTTTTGTTCTTTTGTAAAACCAGTGTTTCATTCTCTGATACAATTGTTGCTCTTCGCTTCCGTGTTACAGAGCAGCTTTTGTATTTCAGGAAAAATTGTTTTTGAGTATCAATGTAATTTTGTTTTAAAAATGGATTTTTCGGATTGACGTAATTATTTATATAAAACTTATTTATAGTATTAAAACTGATTTCTTGTAATGAATTTAATTTTGTTGTGTGTTAATGTTCATTCAGACAACGTTAAATTCATGTGTTCATATACAACACGCTCATTTTTCTATCGCTTTTGAGCTTGGGATTTTTGCTCAAATGGACAATTTTTTTACTGCCTACGAACGGCTGTCCTTCAAAAACTGCGGCATCACTCAATCAACAGGTAAAATTTCATATTTATTTACGAAATCAGAATGTTTTTCTTACAATCATTCAAATTTCTGAGCAGGATGAAGACGCGTGAAACAATTGCGAATTAAATTTTCTTAATTTTTATTCAAACATAAGAATTTTCATAGATTTGTCAATACAAATAATGATGAAACTAATCTGAAATAATTCGGAATTTTCTACCATAAGCTGCTGAGAAAAAGATCGAGCTCGGCAAAGAATGAGTTAACGACATGTTTCAGAATGACGGCAAGTTGCAGTTGTGGAAACAATATTTTGGTATTTTTTTGTTAGTACTTGTAAGTTGTGACGAAGTTGATACAACGTAAAAGGTGGTCACTGCAGTGCTCATTATTAAATTTGCGATGAAAACTGGGATCCATTGGTAAACAAATTGATAATTGAGTATCTGCGACGCAACCGTTTGAAAAGAAGTATCTTCCAGCAGGACATGGTAGAAAACTCACGGTCGTAAGAACGACATCGAGAAGCTGTTTCGAAATTATTCTCATATCATTTAAATTTTTTGTAAGACATGTGTAAATAAATGCATAAGGTGCTGTGTCTACTTTTAAGATGCTGTGTGATAAGCGGAAAAAGTTGTTAAATTTCATTGAAAGTAAAAATATTTTATGTAATGTGATTTCAAGGGCAGGAAGGGGCTTGGGGACAGGAATAAGGTAAAATGTAAAAAAGCAAACCTTGTGGGGGAGTTATCTTAAATGTTGTTGTTGTGTTGCTGGCGTTATTTCTAAAGAGTTTACTTTAGCTAGCGTTGTCTTTAACTATTATCTCATAATCATTATCTTGTGTTTTCAATTGTTAAACTCCTTTTTTACAAACTCTCTTTTCAACAATTCCCCCTACCCATATGTAATGTCAAAACCAAAAATAAAATAAATGCCGAACTGCCTCGATCTTGGAATTATTTTCCTTTTTAAAATGGAATTACTCCCTTACCAAAGGAGTTGAACTCTATTTGAAATTACTTACTAGTCATATACCAATGGAAAATTTTAATATCCAACCCATTAAACATCATGGATTTAGACGTCTTTTTTCTCTGTCTCGGTCTTTATCATCTCCAGCTTAACTTTTTCGCTGGAGCATCTATGATTTTAGCCGTCCAAGCTCTGCTTTTGCATGGGGCAGCCAAATTATAGATGCTCAGCGAAAAAGTTTGAGTATTATACGTACAGTGCTGCGGAAGGCAATGTCCGACGCTGATACCAGCGCCGTGAACACCACAGAACACTTACACCAGTATATGGTCTGTGGTGAACACCTCTTAAATAACTCAGAGTGGTAGCTATGCTACCCGTCTATCTTTTTGTCGCCTGGGCATCTATGATTTTAGTCGCCCTAGTACGAGTTATGGATGAGGCGGCCAAAACTATAGAGCCAACAGTGAAGAAGTTAAGGTGGGTCTGCTTGGTCAACTTGAGACTAAGATTTTGAAGCATATTTTCAAAAGCATTACAATCATACACTAACAGAATAGGCAAGGCCTTGTACCACATCAAACTGCGTCAGGTTTTACATTTTACGGGGCTTACTTCTACATTGTACNCTAGTCATATACCAATGGAAAATTTTAATATCCAACCCATTAAACATCATGGATTTTGACGTCTTTTTTCTATGTCTCGGTCTTTATCATCTCCAGCTTAACTTTTTCGCTGGAGCATCTATGATTTTAGCCGTCCAAGCTCTGCTTTTGCATGGGGCAGCCAAAATTATAGATGCTCAGCGAAAAAGTTCGAGTCTTATACGTACAGTGCTGCGGAAGGCAATGTCCAACGCGGACACCGACACAGAATCTGTGATACTGACGCCGTGAACACCTCTTAAATAAATCTGAGCGGTAGCTATGCTACCCGTCTATCTTTTTGTCGCCTGGGCATCTATGATTTTAGTCGCCCTAGTACGAGGTATGGATGAGGTGACCAAAACTATAGAGCCAACAGTGAAGAAGTTAAGGTGGGTCTCCTTGTCAACTTGAGACCAAGATTTTGAAGCATATTTTCAAAAGCATTACAATCATACACTAACAGAATAGACAAGGCCTTGTACCACATCAAACTGCGTCAGGTTTTACATTTTACGGGGCTTACTTCTACATTGTACAAAATTTGCTTCTAAATTTCACAAGGCACAATTCTACACTTGACAAGATTTACTTCTTTATTTCACAAGGTTCATTGCTACACTTGATAAGGTTATAAAAAACTTCTAGGTTTTACAAGGCTTACTTCTACATAAACATAAAGTCCCAACAAATTTTACAAGGTTAACTTTTACATTAACAGAGTATGCCTATAAATTGTACAAGGTTTACTTCCACTCCCGACAAGGTTTACTTCTACGTTTGACAAGGATTACAAAGCATTAAGCCAAATTTACAACACCACTCGACGAAATGAACAGTAAAGAAAATAAAGGTTCATAGTTACAATTGTTTTTCCATGTTACGTAATTCGGTCCAACACGAATCAACTTCCCCACGCCAACTGCTGCAAAATTTTTTTTATTTTTGAAACGAAATTAATTTTCGTTTAGATTCTTTCACTAATCAAGCATAAAACTCATCACAAAACGCAGAGACGATGTTAAAAGTGGCGTTTATGCAGCGTGCAAATAGAGTTATGAAGACTGCTATGTGTGTGAGAAGTGTTCGAAAACCTTTAATACGAGTACAACTAGTCTTTCATGAACAACTTGCTAAAGGAATCAAGATGCTTCTTCTACGGATTTTGATCCTTTCAGCAGCATTTGTATAGGTACAGGAAGGCAACCCATTCATTCTTTATTTCTTAAAAAAAAAGAAAATAAATCAATATTTTCCTGTAAATAACAGACGTTGAGGAACAGTCTCGTATTTTAAAGGATTTTCGTCCATAGTTGCAATCACTAGATTTTGCTAGTTGCACACAATGTGCGTGGCATCAGAGCTAGGGACCTTTCATCTTCCCTGTGAAAGCAACGGAAACTCCTCATCCCTGTACGAGTAATTTGTTCTGCTGCCCAGAATCCTAAATTTTGATTATATGAGGTTAAATCGAGAAAAAATATAAATCTTTTTTTTTGCAACGAGAGCTCAAATTCTCACAAAATTCTCATGGATGGAGTGCTTTTCCTTCAAAAAATTTGAAAATTGTTCGACTCTTCTAGCCCGTTTCCATTCATCAGAAGTTAATTTCCCGTTCTAATGAGCATTTTTTTAAACGAAGGTTATTTTTGCTCTAAAAATCAAATATCGACCCTTAATTCGTTCACCGGGACCTTGTGGTATTTTGGTCGTCGGTGCGATATCGACGAATTTTTGAAC
>JACJUY010000545.1:29465-57654 GCA_014220935.1 Platorchestia sp. MABIK | reverse complement strand
GATCGCATTTAATCAAGGCAGTGTCTAATACGTCGATCATATTTACTCGAGGCAGTGTTTACAATACGTCGTTTCCATTTAATCAAGGCAGTATCTAATACATCGATCATATTTACTCGAGGCAGTGTTGCGAATACGTCGTTTCCATTTAATCAAGGCAGTATCTAAAACGTCGATCATATTTACTCAAGGCAATGTTGCCACAATTTCGCTTACATTTAATGAAGGCAGTGTCCAATTGAGTCTGTAAGGTTGAAGTTAAAATTACGAAATTAAAAGAGGCGCATTCGCATCCAAGTTCTCTCCTCAAACGAGACAATGTCCTTTGGATGATGTAGGGAAATGAACGAAAGAATGCATATAAGTTCTATAATAAAAGGTGCGATTCACATATACAATTTGAAGGATCGTTCGGCGTCCAGTGCGATGTACAACGAACAGACAACACCAAATATGATACACAACGTTTGAAAGTAGGGAGCTGAAGAGTGCACAAGTGTATGCGAAAATAGTGAGTGTACGCGAAAATATTTAAGTGTATGCGAAAATACTTAAGTGTATGCGAGAATATTTAATTGTGTGGGAAAATATGTGAGTGTATGCGAAAATATTTAAGTGTATGCGGAAATATTTCAGAGATGTGTTCAACAATTTGATGTGTCATTGGATTTGCCAGGGTGTAAAATTGCGAAAAATAAATTAGGATCACATGATTTAGCTTGAGAATTTTTTGGTGGTAAGTTTTCAGTGTTTCTTCCTACGAACAAAGGAGGCACAGTAGAGGGTCTCCATGACGCTGAACTTCAGCGGTCGCTAGCGGACGACATGAAGTCATTAGGAATTTTTTAGCGAGAGAAGACGAGGCTGATTTTAAGCTTATTGCAGCGGATACGCAGAAGTGAACTCAAATAATGTGGTAAATTTAAATGTAAAAAACGATCTGTAGTGACAATTTAAACAATTTCAACAAATCAATTTTTCAAGTAACCTTTTCTAAATTAGAGCACTGACATTCTAATAAATTGATAGCATTGACATTCTAGCAAATTCGTAGACTGTAATTCTAACAAATTAGTATAAATTTAAATGAGTCGCTATTCCGAGAAATTTGATTCATACTCACTTGATTAGATAGTTGATAAATGATTAGACATTAGATGAATTCAGCTTAGATAGTTGATAAATGATTAGATAGTTGATGAATTCAACTTAGATAGTTGATAAATGATTAGATAGTTGATAATTCAAACAAACGAGACATTAGATGAGCCCACAAACTGATGCATATCACATGAAGGCAGTTCTGTAACACTCGCTAGATGGCCTCACAGATGAGCTGCGCTCTGCAGCCGCCAGAATGCTAGCCTCATCTTATTACTCCTTTGAATTTGATTAGGTCGGTAGGCTTCATACTCCTAAATTTCAATGAGTAAAAGGAACGTTCCTTCTCAAGGGATTAGGAAAGTAAGTCGAAAATAATCTTCATGCGTAAACACGGAAAGAAATGATTACTTCTCTGGAAATTAGGAAAGTAAATCGAAAATGATGTCCATGCGTTGGTACGATAAGAAATGATTACTTCTCTGGAAATTAGGAAAAAGAGGTAAAAGTAATCTTTCTGCTTAAGCATGTAATGAAATTTAAGATTTTCAAGCAAAGGTTCTCAGTTCTCAAAATTTTGTACAGAACTTGTGTAGGCGTGAGTGTTGTGTTCAGAAAAACAGCATTTCAAGGAACGAAAATTATGTTGCTTCAAGGAGCGCGTGGAAAAAACTTATACAGTGAAAAATTTGTCTACATCTACATAACAAAGCAGGAATTTTGCACACAGTTTCTTTCATACACTATCTGACGAGTAGAAGAGCAGTACTGTTGACGCTAACATAAAGCAAATAAATCAATGAACCTCGATCGCTTATTTCATTATTATTACTTCCGGGAGCTCGCTTCAGAAATATAAAATACCTTGCTTTTAGCTCAGAAAGCTTGCTAATCATGGTTTGAAGTGAGCAAATATTGAAGAGAAATTAAATTTGACATGAGCTCAGCATTATTTAAGAAATATTAATTATTTGCAAGTGTAGAAAAGCTGTAAAATATTTCGAAGCACACTTTCATATTTAATTTTAATTCTGTTGCCCAGAAACTTTGACTCAAGAAAGTTAATGTTATGATCAAGAGCTATGACTGATCTCCCATGATGAAATTGAACTTTTTTTTCTTTATTGTTAATTTTCTCAAAAGGGATTTTGAGAAATTGAAATTGAACTTTTTTTTCTTTATTGTTAATTTTCTCAAAAGGGATTTTCGGAGCATAAGAAAAAAGTCACTCAAACCATGCCTTGCATTCTGACTCATCGAGCATTTCTTGCTGCCATTTTCACATCGTAAAATTGAATTTCTAAAATATAAAATCATTCATTTAATTGAAGGGGGCATTTCACAGCAGCTTCAGCGATGTCCTATTCCCTTAGTTTTTTCTTCGTCCATTTTTGTAAATTCTGCCCATCTTGTTCCCTCCGATCCTAAGGTTTTATTTCAGCTTCATTTGAATGCATTGCAATTTCCGTTTGAATACTTAACAACTCCATCTGACAGCATTCCATCTCCGTTTAAATACATTTCAACTCCATTCGAATTAATTTCAGTTCCATTTAGCATGGCCACAGCAGAAATCTTCCGCCGCGGGGTAAAGACAGCATTTCCGTTTCTCGTTGCATCAGCGGAGTTGTTTCACTGTTCAGTAAAGGCTCAGTATCCGTAATATAGACTCAGTATCTGTAATAGGCTCAGTATCTGTTGTAAAGGCTCAGTATCCGCGGTAAAGGCTCAGTATCCGCAGTAAAAGCTCAGTATCCACAGTAAAGGCTCAGTATCCGCAGTAAAGGCTCAGTATCCACAGTAAAGGCTCAGTATCCGCAGTAAAGGCTCAGTATCAGTAGTAAAGGCTCAGTATCCGCAGTAAAGGCTCAGTATCAGTAGTAAAGGCTCAGTATCCGCAGTAAAGGCTCAGTATCCGCAGTATAGGCCCAGTATCCGCAGTATAGGCCCAGTATGCGTCCCCACTTCACTACTGCGGGTTGCCATACGAGCTCTCCTCAGTGTACATCATGTGCTGGCTGTGCGGGTCCTTGCTGGCGTACATGCACTCTTCGTCCGTCTTGCCGTGCTGGTTCGGGCAGATGTAACACGTCATCGTCTTCCGGATTTCCTGCAAGTGAAAATATCGAGAATTTTCACATTCTTAGGGATACTTTTAGGCTGCCCATAATTTTGTTTTGATGTTTATTTCCTGGAAATTGAATATTCGGAATTTTCAGATTCCCATGAATATTTTTTGTCTGCCCAGGAGTTATGTATTTTGTTCTGATGTTAATGTTCATTTCCTGGAAATGAAAGTATTGAGAATTTTCTCATTCTTAGGAATACTGTTTGGGTTCTCAGGACTGCTATATTTAGATTTAATGTTGATTTTTATTGACATAGATGCAAGTGTAATGAGTTGAATGGAAAAGAACCGTCAAATTTGAGGAATTTAAGTCATAAAAGAAAACTTAGTAGCACCTGAAATAAACACAAAAAATACATGAGTAATAATCATCAGTCAAAGGGTGAGTGCATTTTTTGAAACGCCCTGCACTTGCATCCTCACTATGTAAGGGAAACTTCTAAAATGTTATTGACATAAAAAATGGACGCATAACAAGGGAAAATGTAAAAAAAGAGATTCTGACTCATGAAGAAGAGGGTGCATGTTGCCAAAGATGTTATAGGTTCACAGTATTTAGAGCATCCTGTTTGTGTCCAATAAACTAAGTACGCCAAAGTATTCCTTACTGCAGTGACACAATGCACTCATGTTTTTTGCAGTGACTTCTGTGGGTGCATGTGGCCAAACACTTCACATATTCCCAGTATTTAGAGCTGTAGGTCAAAAAAATTGAATCTATTCCTTACTCCAACGACACAATTTACTTTTTTGCAGGGATAAGTGTGAGTACATACAACCAAACACTTCATATATTCCCAGTATTTACACTTCATATATTCCCAGCCAAATAAACTTAGCACAGCAATCTATTCCGTACTACGACACAATGAACTCACCTTTTTGCAGTGACTTCTGTTCGTTATGACAAACACTTCATATTTTCCCAGTATTTAAAGCTGTACAGCCAAATAAACTAAATAAGTTCCTTAATACAACGACACAACTCACTTTTTTGCAGTGACTTCTGTTCTTTTGCCAAATACTTCATGTTTTCCCAGTATTTAGCGCTGTAGAGTCAAATAAACTAAATCTGTTCCTCAATACAACAACACAACTTACTTTTTGCCAAACACTTCATGTTTTCCCAGTTTTCAAAGCTGTTGAGTCAAATAGACTAAATCTGTTCCTTACTACAACGACACAACTCACTTTTTTGCAGTGACTTCTGTTTTTTTTGCCAAACTGGACGACCATCTTGCCGAGCTGCTTGTAGTTGTCCTGAGGGTTGGTGACAGGATTGCTCTTGGGAGCCGGGTCTGCCACCTTGTTCTGTTTGCTGGACGAGCGCGAGGACGGGGCCGGCGATTCTGCATCAGCGTCACATTCCAATCAAACTCGAATCATTATAAACCAAATAATTCATGAATGGTGTATCACATGATTGTTCAATTGATCAGCAGCTATATCAAAAAATGTTTAAATATATTTATTAATTACAAAAAGCTTGATCCATGCTTTGGAATTATTCTACTTGTGATTAATACCAGTAAAGTTTGATACTATGGTTCACAAGTGTCTTTTTCATGATTGAAAAAGTTTTATCTGCACCTATTTTGAGCAAGATTATTTCGACATACCCACACTTATTCAAAGGTAGACGAAAGACTCTGAATTATATTTCATCTAGGCAAAAATTTCTTCAGTAAACTCGCTTGCTACAATTCAGAACTCTCCGCATCTTTATTTTCAAAACCCAGTAGAGCAATACTCGTTTCAACGAAGTAACAAATTTCTTCTGCCGCATCGGCCGTTTCAGTGATGCGCTCAAAGCCTAACAAATCGTAGAATTTCGAAGGCAGTGCAGTAGACATTGTGGCAACATAAGACCTGATGTGGGGAACCTACGGAAAGCTACTGCAAGCGTGACAAAAGCAAATCTCTTCCACTGAGCACTGAAAGGCGCTCTGAGTATTGCTTCCTGTATTTAAAGCTACTGCGAGTCTGACAATGGAATATCACTTCCACTTGCACTGAGTATTGTTCCTGTATTAATTAGAGCGTATCGTCGTAAGAACACTCATTAGCGTTTGCTTGCATTCATGCCTGGATTAATGGTTCAACAATTATAGAGCAGGTTTGAGAGACTTCTGTTCTCAGAGGTCTCTTCCCAAAATGTTCAAATGAGCACGTGCGTTAATCGAAGTTTAGTGACCGTTGTACTCATGGTGATTTTGAAGTAGCAAAACACCATTTCCTCGAACGAGAGATAACTAAAAAATATCTCTAGTAATTTGAAATTTTAAAAATGAGCGTCTCTTTAAACTTGTGAGAAACAGTCTTGGTTTATTACTCTCCTAGCTTTATTTTGATCACTGTTTGTGATCAAACTTCAGATGTAGTCTTCATGAACAGGAGTATTCTTTCGAAAATTCAACTTCTTTCAAGGAGGATATTACGAATGATAAATATTTACGAATTGAAAAGTTCTGCTTCATTGAGGCAAGAAAGAGAAGAACACATTAGAAGATTGGATCGCTAAAGGAATCTCATGAGAAGATCAAATCTGCCATTCTTGCGTTGCCGCACAAGGGACCACACACATGCAACAATCACTCAGACATCATAGTAGAAACAGTGAAGAAATATCGGTTGCGTTCACTGTTACTGTAGATTTTCGAGCACCAGCATAAGTGCATTCGTTTTTGTGCCAGAAAATGGCCGTTTCGCTTCCTGAAAATGAGATGAGAGCCAGTGTCGGAGTGATACTCTGTTTAAATGAGCACAATGCCAAACTTTTACAGCCAAACTTGGAGCTGAGAAGCAATTTGTAATTGATTATTTTGGTACCCCGATTCTTGAAGATACATTCCAAGCAGATTCAAACAGTTGAACATAGTATACTAGCAGTAGACCTAGAAACTTCCATGTATTGTAGCTGTTAAAATAATTGTCCATTGAAGGCTTCAAACTGGGAGTTGGATTAAAACTTCTTTGTTTCGTCGCTGTTAAAATAATTGTCCATTGAAGGGTTCAAACTAGAAGGAGTAGGTACCAACGATCGAAAAAATTCACTGACAGATCCTGATCGAATGACGAAATTAATCTTACCCGAGTCGCATCGATTACAATCGCAGGTCTGATGTGTGCTCTGATACACTGCAGGCATTCAACAACACAAAGACAAACGCTCAATAAAATTTAAGCCAACCAATTCAGTTCCTCAGAAACAGCAATTAAAAAATCTTATCACGTTTATCATGCGGTACATTCATCAGGTCTCGTCAAACGAGCTATTCATTATTTCTTAACAAGCCAAATGAGTGCAAAACTGAATTCCAGGCTGATTATTACATCAGAAGAGCCAAAAACTCCCATTCGTTTATTAATTTAAAGTCAGGATCAACTAGATTAGAGGCAGAAATAGCATTTGAGGTGAAGAGGGAATTTATTTGACTAAAGAAGGTTTTGATAGAATTTGTCAACCAACACGCGTCATCGGTACAACAAATTCCCGGCTTTTCATGAATCCGCAATTTAATTAATGAAAAGAAAAACAGTTTTTAATTATCATGCTCATGCAAATACTATTTCATAATTAAAAACTATAGTTTAATTTATGTTTATTAACAGCATTCAAGAAAAGTTTCCAAGAGAAACATTGCATTAATTAGGCAGGGTTATTTCGGTTGCGGTACTAATCGAAAATGAAATATCTCTATTATCAGGTGAAAGCGAACCGTTTCTCTCTAAATCCATATAGAACCTTAATAAAAAATCAGCAAATAATGATAAAACGGCCAACGGTCAAGTTATTAGCAAATGAACATTAAATTTGGATATTATCAAGCGAATGAATATTATTTTTGCGGTTTTATCAACACTCTCGCGAGACTCAATACTGCGTCAAATATCAAGGACAAGTTACTGCGCAATGGTCTCTATTTAGTTTTGAAGTGGCAAAAATTCTATCAACAGCTCGTGCCTTAATTTTTTTTTAAATCGAACATGTTTTTTCGAAGTAATTTCATAGCACAAAGCTGTGAACACAGTGTTAGAAAATTTTGCGAGCGAAGTTTTATGCTCGAGAGACTTCTTTTTCTGACAGCGTTAGCATAACGTCGCTGCCAGCATTATATCGCTGCCAGCATTTTGTCGCTGCCAGCATTATGTAGCTGACAGCATCATGTCGCTGCCAGCATTATGTCGCTGCCAGCATTATTTCGCTGCCAGCATTACGTCGTTGCCAGCATTATGTCGCTGCCAGCATCATGTCGCTGCCAGCATTATGTCGCTGCCAGCATCATGTCGCTGCCAGCGTCATGTCGCTGCCAGCATTTTTTTGAGTAGAAGTATGAGAGGTAAAGCAACTTTGTCATAATGAGATCCTCAATTAACTCAGAGTTGTCAAAATAATTCTCTGAAGTGGAAAGAAACAACTCCAATTACGTCTCACGACTTGATTCATTATTCAGCCATCTCAAACACAGAAATTTTAAATCATAACTACAGGGAGCTTACTGAAAAGTTGTCCATGTTTCGCTCTCGTTAGCACTGGAATAAAAAATTGGAGAAATTGTTTTATCGACTTGTTTTCCACAAGTGCTCTTGAAGTACGATTGAATGATATTTGTCGTCGTGCTTATAATAGTTTCCAGAGCACAAACTTTGAACTAGTTAGGTTTATTTAGCGTCGGGGCTAATTTATTGGCCCTCGGTGCTGATTTATTTTCTGTCGGAGCTAATTTATTTTCTGTAGCGGCTAAATTATATTCTGTTGGGGCTAATTTGTTTTCTGTCGGAGTTAATTTATTTTCTGTGGGGGCTAATTTATTTTCTGTCGGTGGTAATTTAATTTCCGTCGGGGCTAATTTAATTCTGTAGAAGCTAATTTATTTCTCGTAGGACCTAATTTTTTCTTGTTTGCTTATCTTCCTCCGAAGCTTATTAATTTGTCATCGGTGGTAATACATTTTTGCCAGAGCTAATTTATTTTCAGTCGGTGCTAACTTATTGTGTCAGAGCCATCGATTGATGGTAACAATGTATTTTTTGATCTCAAGTGTTCCTGATTTAGTTTATGAGACTGAATTAAATGTAGCTTCTAAATGACCATGCTCCTCATGATCTAAACGGTGATCTGTAACTCTCAAGCAGGGAATCTATTTTCAAGAAAGACATACTAAAAAGATTATCTATAAAGACAGAAATATACTGAGTTCGCTGCGTATGAGAATGACGACCGCTTTATGCACAAGATTTTTTAAATAGTAGTGTGGACAACGGGCTGGGCAGAAATATAGCGGGTTTACAGAAATGGAATATACTATGTTAATGATCGTCTGTATTTTCACACAAGATTGCATCAAATCAAGTCTACAAGAACTTCATCCATAAGCCTGATCTGAGTTCTGAGTGACTTTAGTTCTTGTGTACTTTAGGGTTATCGTAAAGTTTGCGTTTCAACACGTGTGGGATGAATAAAAACCGAACACTGTCAATCCTTTTGCTAGTTTCAATTTTGTCTTCTCTGGAAATTGAATTTACAAGAAGTACAGTTTAGTATGTGTAACTTCTCCATAAGGTATAGGCCTTGTAGGCCTTGTATAGGCCTTGTATAGGCCTTGTAGAGATATCGTTCTGGTGTGAAACCGACGCTCAATTTACAAGTTAAATGTTAATGCGGAAGTGGGTTTATTTTTATTAAGTTTGGAAGCATCGTGAGAATAAACACGTGTTTAATTTATTAATAGTTAAATTCTTGAGCACAAATTTTAATTAAGTTACCATGATATTAAAGTATACAAAAAAATTTCGACCACATGTGCATCTTTTCCAGAGTGATAGATCTATTTTTCACCGTCACCCAAAATATACAGAGCTAACGTAAACTAAGAGAGAAAAAACATATATATATATAATACATTACAAAATTAGATGAGCAATCAAATTAGTTCCTATCAGCTTTTGTTTATATATTTACAATGAGTTTTATAGCATTATTTCTGACTCGTAATTTACATTTGCAATATCATCATCAACTTTGTAAGGGAACTACATGTTGTCTCGCAACTTTGATACGCTCAATCTACAGTAGCAGCGCATGGAAACGCGTCTGCTAGGTTTATCATTCAGGATGCGATTTCAAAAAGTTTATACTGGGAAAATTCTTCTGAGTTCTAGTGAAAGTCTTTATCGAAAAGTTGGTGAACTTTAGAGTCCCAAGTAACACTCCATAAGCAACACCAATCATGGGTATGATGGTATTATTAAATTCTCAACCGTATTGCATAAGCAACACCAATTATATGGGTATGACGGTTTTATTAAATTCTCAACCGTATTCCACAAGCAGCAGCAATCATGGGCATAACGGTATTATTAAATTCTCAACCGTTTTGCATAAGCAACACCAATAATGGGTATGACTGCATTATTAAATTCCCAATCGTATTGCATAAGCAACACCAATTACATAGATATGACGGTATTATTAAATTCCCAGCCGTATTCCATACATAAGCAACAACAATCATGGGAATGACGTTGGTACAAAATTCTCAACAGTAATCCATAAGAAAGACATGTCATGGGCTTTACTAAATTCTCAACTGAATTCCATTGTATACCTAAAAATAGCGTTGATGATAGGATGCCCTAGAGGTCGCTGAACTTATTTGGGCCCACAAGTAGCTATACTCAAATGTGCCCATTGTACTAAACTTAAGGTACAATCTACTGCTGCATCTTTTGTGGCAAATAAATTGTTTTAATTGTTTGAATAAGTATTCCCTGTCATGGGTATGAAGGTGATACAAAATTTCTCACAAGGCTCGAGGTTCACCAATGATCACTACTCACCATTGTATTAGACTTAAGAAACAATCTACTGCTGCATCACTTGTGGTAAATAGAGCATTTAAATTGTTTGAATAAGTATCCCCTGTCATGGGTTTGGAGGTGATACAAAATTCCTCTCAAGGCTCGAGGTTCACCGATGGTCACTACTCACGAGGGGCGTCACGAGCCGTAGATTTTTTTTGTTCTTCGTGAAGTCCGGACTCGGCTACGAGTTTTTTGTGGCTTTCCGGTCCAAAGTCGAAGTCGATGTCCTCAAATTTAGGAATTTCGAACTTGTAAGGATCGCTGTTGCTTCCTTGAGGTGAGACAAAAAGAAAACTCGAAAATAGCACTAATTAAAAAGCAAAAGGTAAAAGACCTGCGAATGAAATAGTTTCAAAGGAACAAAGTGCAAACCCTTATTCTTAGAGTAGACTTAAAAAGTACAAATAATGTTAAATAACTGTAAACTAAAATTTAAAAATAAACATTGAATGGTTTTTATGGCTTTCTGAGACTGACTTCCTCGCAGGGAAATTATATTCGTTATAATAGTTAAATTGCACTAATAAGTCTCAAATTTTTATACTACACTCACACCTTTGCGGTTTTTACTACAGTATCCTAGATCTTAGTCAGCATTGACCTATCGTTATAACATCATAACGACATCATGATTTGGACTCTCAAATTTCCTTAAACATGAAAATTTGTGCATTTCCATCCCACAAACATAAAGTTGGTTTTAAACATGAATTCTCATCTCCAACCAGGCTACCAAAAGATAACTATTTAATGCGAGAACCAACAATATGTAGACTACCAACAAACAAATGAAATATTACCCCGAGTACGCAGGCAAATTAACCCTACCAGACACTATAGAGATTTTTTTGGGCATTCCCGAATCTGCTGCGCTTAATTTTTAGTACTTGCCTAGTTCGTGAGAAAAAAAGCATCACAAAGTAAAAATAAAAACCAATCGTGGTCAAACTTCATTGTTAGCTGTTGCAAATGTCTGCCGCCATTTGTTTGACGACTTTAAGTGGTTTAACGTATAACGTTCGTTTAACGTTTAACATTCGTTTAACGTTCCTTTAACGTTTAACGTTCGCTTAACGTTTAACGTTCATTTAACGTTTAACGTTCGTTTAACGTTTAACGTTCGTTTAACGTTTAACGTTCGTTTAACGTTTAACATCCTTTTAACGTTTGACGTTTTAAAGTTACATTCAGCACTTAGGTCTGGTTGGGTTGGGCTAGAAGTAAAGGGATGGCAAATGTATCAATACTTACACAGAAAAATTTTCTGGGAACATTTACAAAATCCACATTTCAGTTCCGATCCAATTCATGCAGCACATTCCAACTCCCGATGCCGAGCCAAAACCAAATCAAGCAGTAAAATTAAAAACATGTTTATTTTTATCCGTCCCTCTTACCATTTTTTAATTTCAGATAACGATGCAGGTATTTTAGAAAATTTTAAACCCAAGCCGGATAATATTAAAACGTAAAACCATGATCCGAGCACGAATGGGAACAAAACGAAGATATTTACTCATTACAAAAACAAACTTATAAAAATACTGGAACGAAGATTTGCGACTGCAGTACAGAGAATGCAGTACAGAAAACATACGTAGTATGTTTTCTTTTCGGTATGAGCTATGAATATGCTATTTTTGAATTATTGTTTGGAATGGAGAATAATTAATTGTCACTGGAACAAATTAAAAGTAGCATTTATGAAATATTGTTCAGTATGAAAAAATATGCGGAAAACAACTACGCTGTAAGAGTACTACCTTCTGCAAAAGGGTCGTAGGGTTCAGAGTCGAAGGATCCGAACGGATCGTCCTTGGTGTCGTAGACCTTGTCCTTGCGACTCTGGGCGTATGGAGAATTGCCGAAGCTGATGGTAGAAAAATATTATTACGGCAAATGAAAGTCAGTAACCACAAAATCAAAGATCTTCAAATTTTATTAATAACATGGATGATGTCTCAACCACATGAGCGGTTTGAAATAAAGAGGAAACCTCAATGATTTGCCCCTCGATTTGTTCAAATGAGCATCGTTTTGAGGGGATATAGGTTATGTTACACACCAGCTTCCGCTGATTATACCGTATGTCTCACAAAAACCCAAACCGAATTTTTATTTTCCCGTATCAGTAATACCCGTAATCATTTCCCGTACCAGCAGTAAACAGTAATAACGCATAGTTTTGCTTGAAATGAAATGCTTATGGTATTCTTATGATGGTATTACTGATACGGGAATTTAAATACTCGGTTAGGGTTTTTGTGAGACAAACTATGTATATGTTGGAAGACTAGTAACAGTTCCCTCACACATGAGACAGCTGCCAAAGGTGGTGATAACGTCATTACCATTAACTATAACGTTATTACCATTAACTATAACGTTATTACCATTAACTATAACGTCATTACCATTAACTATAACGTTATTTCCATTAACTATAACTTTTTTACTATTAACTATAATCCTGGGCCCTGTTTTCTAATCGGAAATTCAAATCTTTTTTATTTATACATACTGGTATTTAGAAAAGGATTGAATTGAGACGAAAATGTTGCAATTATGGAGAGCTGGTATTTAGTTTTTGTATTAACCCGCTCAAAAGTAATGTAATAAATTATTTTCGCTGCATACCCAGAAGGTGGTTGAAGCTGACATCCAAGTCAGAACCTATGGCATCGGTTGTTTCAGTTGACAAAAATAAAAACAGAAATTTTTACTGGTTCTTGGACTTGTAATGAGGCATATTTCAATACAAATGTGATGGATACAAACATTGGAATCAATTAAAATGTTTGATAAGAAAGGTTCTTGTCGTAAAGAAACTAACTTTCTAAACTAACGTGTATACATTGGAATCAGTTAAAATGTTTGACATGAAAGGTCCTTGTCGTAAAGAAAGTAACTTTCCAAACCAACTTGCGCACATCCAAATTAATTTGAAGATTCGATAAAGGTTTTTGTTAAGAAACGGATTTTTAAAACTACCATGCTGTGCATCGTATTGGTGCGTCCAGCCATCATAGTTCGTGGAACCGAAGCTCAAAAGTTCACATTGCTCCAGTTCGTCCAATATTTTTGTCAATAATAAGATACATCTTACGAACACGGCGTTTAGATTTAATAACTAAAAATACAAGAAAATTTCAGTTCAAAATTGTTTTTAACTCTAGTACACTACTTTATCATTCCTTAGGTGTATGTTCAGGGCAAAATTTTGAGCGGCTTACAATATACGGGAAATATAAAAAATACGTTTATGAACAAAGATATGTTAAGGCGATGTATAACTGTTGAAAGGTTATTAAGTAGTTTTTCTTATTCAAGAGGTTTAAAAGAACATTTGAACAGGTTTTGGAATCGTATATATGGTTCAAAAATATTAAATTTTCTAGAAATTTCTAGAAAAATTCAGTGACATCGGTTATTTTCTATGTTTTTAATAATTTCGTAAATAGATTTAAATAGATATTATTTGGAAATGTTATAAACAAATTTAAACGATTCAAGTAGAATTGAAATTGCATTGCAGCTACCATTTAACCCTTTAACGTCTCAGATTATAATACTGTTCTCATTCAGAAATGGCTTTAATAGATTACATTTCTCGTTCAAATTCTTCCCCATTTTTTTTTTGTCACTGGAGAATGGCAGGCCCTTCCTTGCTTTGATGGCGGTGAGAACATGATGCCAGAGTCAGTCTAGTGACGGTGGTTGTGATTACATTATTATCATTATTATTATTTAATCACTATAGGATGTGATGACAGGAAAAGGGCTAACGTTAAGGGGTTAAAGGTTCAGGCAATGTTAATAATATTAGGAATAATTTCGCTTTAGTTTATGAATACAAGTTCTGAACTTTTTGGTCAAAAAACAATCTGACCAAAGTTTCAAACAAGTTATCGAAAAAATGGGGGCCTTAGTTTAACAAATTTGTTTATTGGTCTACTGGTGCTTTTTTCGTGAAATGTTGAACAACATTCAAATAAAAACTTTGAAGATTGTTTACAGGTTATTTTGGTGCTTTTTCTGTTTATGGTTTTTGAATGTACGGAGTCTTCGCTCTGAAGAGATCATTAGCGTAAATATTTAAAGGACTAGCCAGCAAAAAAATATTTCATTGACTAGTCAATGAAAAATATTTAATTGACTGACCATACAAATCACCTCATTCCCAGTTTTTATGGGGTTGCAAACACTTTCCTGATTATCCAGAGTATTTTCTTTGGAGCGCGAGAAAAAGGTTTGAAAACAATTTATTCAGAAAACATTTAGGCCAGGCGAACACTTTTCTGTTAAAAACATTGTAATTACTGTACGAAAATCAGTTTATGAAGAATATTTAGTTCCTCCAGTCCACCAGTTAGTTTTTGTTTATAAATATCACCTTTTGGAGAACTCGAAATCGAAATCGAAATGATCTCCATCATCATTTTCGCCACCACTCCCTTTATCTTGATCACCATCTTTAGCATCAGCATTGCCACCTTCGGTTGCTGTGTCACCATCTTTGGCATTCTGATCACCGTCTTTGTTTCTTCCTCGATGTTCATCTTCTTCTTCATCCACACTTCCTTTATGAACACTTTTCTCTGACTTTTTAGAGTCATCTTTGACGTGTGAGAATATTTCATTGTTTCTATAATCATCATCGCCATGAGAATTTTGAGATTTATCTGGTAAACTATCAAAACTTTTCTTTTTCGGCAATTTAAAATCGTCATTGTGCTTAAGGTTTCGTTTATTCGAAGAACCAGGCGAGAAGGAATCATCTTCGTCTGTATCGTGGACGGTTCGGAAGAAGTGGTAGTTCGGAGGAAGCTTGTCCGAAATTTCGGGTTCCGGCTCTACTTTCGGCTGCGGAACTGGAGGAGACTGCGACTTAAAATCGGGCTTTTCAGAACGAGAAACCGGCGATTTTAAGCCTTGTTGATCCGCAACGGGTGCACGAGGTTCGATTGGCTCCTCTTGCTGATAAAGAGGTTTTCGAGTCTCTGATTGAGGTTGGTTTTTTGGATGAGGTGCGCTGGTTGTGGGGTATTCCGCCTGTCGAAAATTTTCTTGGTTATTCGTGTTGACTTGCAAGTTTTGGCTATGATGCAGTTGAGAATTAGGCGACTGCTGGTCGTGGTAAGGTTGAATATCACCACGAGGATGCTCTGGAAGAGCACTCTGATCATTAATTTTACCATTTCTTTCACGGTAGAGCTTGTTATTTCCTTGAGAATGATGCTGGCTATTGCCTTGATGCTCATTGCTTGGATCACGCACAATTTGCTGCGGTTGTTGGTGAGGATTAATTGATGAAGTTTCCTGGTTGGCTTGTTTTCCATGAGATGAAAGCGTTGGTGGATGCGTCTGCTGATTTTGAAGAGCTCGTGGAGAATGGTGTCCCACTTGAGAGTACGGTGCGTCTGGATTTGGGTTACTTGGATGAATTTGCTGCACCTGGTGTTGCTTCTGCGAGGGCTGGTGCGATTGATGATTGCCGTAGGGTTGCTCGACCGCAGGACTTTGCTGGGGCTGGACAGCGTGGTTGAGGGGCATCTGATGCGGACACGGTTGCGATGTGTGCTGGTGTGGTTGTTGCTGCTGGTGTGGTTGTTGCTGCAGGTGTGGTTTCTGCTGGTGTGGTTGTTGCTGCTGGTGTGGTTGCTGCTGGTGTGGTTGTTGTTGGTGTGGTTGTTGCTGGCGGGGTAGTTGTGGGTGTGGTTGCTGCTGTTGGTGTGGTTGTTGCTGTTGGCGTGGTTGCTGTTGGTGTGGTTGCTGTTGGTGTGGTTGCTGTTGGTGTGGTTGCTGCTGTTGGTGTGGTGCAGGGTGCGAATGATGGAGCTGTGGAATGGGAGACGGTTCAAATGGTTTGATTGCTTGCTCGTTGCTTGCCAGCAATCGCTGCTTCGGAAGATCCTGATGCTCTGTTTTTCTGGACTCCTGTTCTTGATTTGGCTGCTCAAAGTGCTGCTGTTTTTGGTTTTCTTCATGCCGGTGTTGCGGCTGCAATAACTCAGCGTCTCCTATATTTTTATCCTGAGTCTCTTTCTTTTGGCCTTCAGGCTTTGGTTGTGGCTGCAATGTGCGAAGTTGCACCATCTTCAAAGGCACTTGCGGGTGTCGGTAGGAGTAGTAGGTGTTCAGATGAGGAGGTTCAGTGCTTTCCTGTTCACGATTTAGTTTTTTCTGCGGATGGACAGCCACGTTTTGAGGATGAGAAGACTGGTGTTCAACCAACACGAGTTGGTCATCTTGGGGAGCAACAGCCCTGCGTTGATGATGCTGAACTGTGCTGTCTTGTTGATGATATTGAACAGTTTCCACAGGACTGCGTTGAACAACTCTTGGCTTATGTTGAAGAACAGGAGTTCCATGTTGCTGATGTGGATTGGCACTAACTTGATGTTGAGGAACAGGCGTTTCATGTTGCTGATGTTGATTGGTACTAACTTGATGTTGAGGAACAGGCGTTCCATGTTGCTGATGTTGATTGGCTTGAACTTGATGTTGGGGAACGGGCGTTCCATGTTGCTGATGTTGATTGGCTCTAACTTGATGTTGAGGAACAGCCTGATGATGCAACGTGTGCTGATGAGGATTTGGGTGGTTTTGATGTGGCAATGGGTTATTTTGATGAGAGGTTGGGGGATTTTGAACTGCTGTAGGATCGTGCCTTTGCCGCTGATGTTGCTGCACAAGTAGGTGTGGATTCTGCTGGTGGTGCACTTGCTGATGGTGCACTTGCTGCTGATAGTGCTGCTGCTGTTGATGATGCTGCTGCTGAGGATGACGCACCTGCTGTTGATGTCGCAGTTGTTGGTAGAACTGTTGGTGTTGTTGGTGGTGCAGTTGTGGTGCAGGAATACCTGGTTGTAGTGAGCCAGTTCTCTGATGTTGCTGCTGTTGTTGGGGTTGATAAGCTTGCTGCTGTTGCTGCGGGTGAAGAGCTTGATGTTGCTGAGTTTGTTGATGCCTCTGATGATGATGATATTGTTGTTGTTGCTGGTGACGTGGCTGTTGTTGTTGCTGATGTGGTTGCTGTTGTTGGTAATGGTTGAAAAGTTGCACATTGTGGTGGGGTTGCGCTGCAGGAGCCTGGTTGTGGTGCTGCGGAGCTGCGGTCGCAACTTCGCTGGATTTTTCTTGTTCTCTCAATTGCTTTCTAATAAAAAATTGCACGAATTCGTTATTGCAAGAAACAGTGTACATTACTGCTGGCAAAAATATGAATAATAACAGACAATCGTACGTATTATTGCTGATAAACATCAACATTATCGCTGCTGAACATCAATATAATTGTTATAGAACATTAATGCTATTGTTTTCGAACATTAATGCTATTGTTTTCAAACATAAATATTATTGTTGTACAACATCAGTATCATTGCTTTCAAACGTCAATATTATAATTGTCTAACATCAATGTTATTGCTGTTAAACATCAATACTAATGATGTTGAACTTCAATGTTATGAATGTTAAACATTAATTTCATTATGGTAAAACATTATTATTACAACGGTAAAACATCAATATTATTGCTGTCAAACATCAGTATTATTACAATCAAACATCAGTATCATAGTCGTCATATATCATTATTATTGCTATCAATATTAACACTATCACTGTAAAGCATCAATGTCATTGCCGTCAAACATCAGTTTTATTAACGCCATATGTAATGTTGTTGCTGTCAAATGTACATGTTATTGCACACAAACCAATACATTATTGCACGAAATTACGAACAATCTTACAGGCAATTGATAATAAATAATTGCTGAAAAACAGGTACATCGTCCGAGAGAAGCACGTTTTTACTCTTATGATTATGTCCTACTTGTTAACCTGTGTTTGAAACTTTCCCCATATGCTAGATAGTTCGGGCGTCATTAACACTGAAATTATACATTAACATTTGAGCATCATTTGAAATTTAATTTTTCTCTATAGACTAAAAGAAAGCTGAAAAATAATATTTTCCCCCGTAGGCTAAAAGAAAGCTGAAAAATTATGTTTTCCTCCGGTGAAAAGAATGCTGAAATAAATTGCCGGTCAAAGACCACAAAACCAGTAATATAATTCTTCCCAAAAAGCCATTAACCAATTTCCCCTTCGAGTAACGCACTGAGTTACCATTGTAACGCACTGAGTTGCAATTACTGCGGTATAAAAATCCCAAATACCGATATTTTTTTCAGGAATATCAAAAAAACAGCATCGGAGCCACGCAGCTCTTTCGAACATTAAACAAGTCATCCTCGTTTCCGTTTTTTCCCGCTTTGTAATCAGTTTTCCTTTCGAACATTGTCGAAAATACATCACTGCCGGCAAACAAATGCATTATTACAGACAACCGTAAGCATTCTTGCTGTCAAACATCAGTTTTATTGGAAAACACTAGTTTATTGCGCTGTAGTTAAGATGTCATGAAT
Organism: Platorchestia sp. MABIK; assembly: GCA_014220935.1. Taxonomy (NCBI): domain Eukaryota; kingdom Metazoa; phylum Arthropoda; class Malacostraca; order Amphipoda; family Talitridae; genus Platorchestia; species Platorchestia sp. MABIK. The sequence continues at coordinate 39,123 of JACJUY010000545.1, read as the reverse complement.
TTTTAGGTACTGAGAGATGTTGCCTACATATATCAGTTTCTGGAAATCATTTCGTCATGACATGTGCAAGGGAAATGTGTAGAGTGTTGTACTCCAGATTGCCCTTTTTCTCTGATGAGTAAAATGAGAACATCCACATCATGTAAAAGAAACAATTCTTAATTTCATTAGTCCATGAGCACTGAGTAATAGAGAAATAAGTCCTGTATTGATCATCAGTACGACCCGTGAAAGACGCTCATATGCGAGTAATGGTAAGATCCACCTCATTTAATGGGAAAAAATTCAAAATTTCATTAGTCCGCGGGCTGCGAGAAATGAAAAATCGGTGTTATAGTGATCATTAATACAACCTGTGAAATAAGCTAGCCCACATTAACCTTTGTCAGTGCGGGCTAAGAAGCTTTCTGAAATCCATAAACTATCAATGAAGTTTTCAGTTTTTTCAAAAGAAGGATTTGTTTAGCCTCTTCAATGTTAATGAATGGATTATCAAACCCATGATTGAAATCTATCACGAGCTGTTGAAACATCATCATTTTTCATTTGTCTGTTAATGAAAACGTATCGAATTGGAGAAACTTTTATAGTGACGAAAAAAATTCGTGAATAAGTTGTTCTAACTGAACATTCATGAGAGGGATTTGAGCTTTGAGATTGCGATTAAATTTAAATGAATTAAAAAAATTTCCTTAGATGAAACACAACGCCGATCGAGTTGTCCCATGAAATATCTACTTTTGTTATTATGTTAAGCAGCAACGGAAAAATAAATACGGCCTTAAATATTCATGAAGTTGTCTGATCGACTGAAGATACGAAAAAGTAACTTGCTTAGTTTCAACGTACAACTTGCCGTTCAGACGTGGCTGGTTGTTCTGAATAGAACGACTGTTACAATCACTCTATGAATGAATAACAACCCCTCTTCGAATGTAATAATAATCACTCTTTGAATGTAATGATAATCACTCTTTGAATGTAATAATAATCACTATTTGAATGTGACAAAATCCCTCTTCGAATGTACTAATAATCCCTCTTTGAATGTAATAGTAATCAATCTTTGAATGTGACAATAATCCCTCTTTGAATGCAATAACAATCCCTCTTTGAAGGGTAATAACAATCCCTCTTTGAATGTAATGATAATCCCTCTTTGAATTGCAGTAATAACCGATGGAACTGAATTCTTCCCCTTCCACATTCCAGCTGCATCCGACGTTGCACGATTCGCCTGTTTTTGCTTCCGGAATCCTCAAGTTCATTTAAAAATAATGTAATTGAGACCACTCAGCATTCGGTAATCCTACAAAGTCCCTCGATCCTGATTGGTCTTTATGGCCAAATTTTATTTGAAAACTCCGAAGCTGATGATTTGGGGCAGAAAAAAAAGGCTAATCTGACAAATCTGCATAAACGTGCCTCATTTGTTCCACTGCTGCCGCAAGAATTTTTAAAACTTTCACATTACAAGCCAGCATTTTCGATTCATTGAAGAGGATAAAATCTGACGAATCCACATTATAAAGTAGAAAGTGTGGAAGTTCTAATGCCTTTGATGTTGTTGGTTAGTTCTTTTTGAGTCGTTGGTTAACTTTTTAAGTTCTCCGAGCTCGTTAATTGGCTTACTAATTGATACGTAGGAGTGAATATATTGTACCAAAAGACGACCTCATAGTCTTAGACTCAGAATTATTCAAATCCACTCTGTTTACTTTCAACAATAATCCCTGATATCGCTCGCATTTCAATGTAAGTGCCCACTAATAAGAGAGTTTTCATCACTGTTATTATGACTTTTTAAATTGCATCTACGTGCAATATGAAACCTAGATCAATGCATCAAAGGGAATGCATTTTTCATACTTTTCTTTTAATCAATCATTTCGACTATAGACATGGGTATTGCGATACTCACGTATGTATATCAACTAAAGATGGTTTTTGTATAATTTTTATTGGCAATAAACTGCTTTTATTTTTTATTTTTGAGTTGTTGGTTAGTCATTTTTGAGTTGTTGGTTAGCACTTTTTGAGTTGTTGGTTAGTCATTTTTGAGTTGTTGGCTAGCTCTTTTTTTGAGTTGTTGGTTAGTCATTTTTGAGTTGTTGGTTAGCACTTTTTGAGTTGTTGGTTAGTCATTTTTGAGTTGTTGGTTAGCACTTTTTGAGTTGTTGGTTAGTCATTTTGAGTTATTGGTTAGCACTTTTTGAGATGTTGGCTAGTCATTTTTGAGTTGTTGGCGAGCTCTTTTTTTGAGTTAGGCGATTTATGATTTTTGGCTTGACGACACCTCTGCCTCTGGAGTCGAGCTGCGTTAAAACGGGCCTCTATTCATTTAAATCGATAAATAATTTTGTCTTTTTTATGCCTGCCTTCCGCATTGGTGAAAGATTTTTTGCAGCGGAAATGTTGCTGTGTAAATGCGGTGCTGTAACACGGATACGAGTAGCAAATGTTAGAGAGCATCCCAGGTTCAAAAAATCGACACAAACACACAAAAAAACAAAAAGTTAAATAGGTTTGCTGGAAACGTTCACAATGAGTAAGTTTTTCCTTCACATGATCCGCTCCAACCTGAGAAAATGACGGCACTACTTATTGTTTGCAGCTGCTAGTCTAAATTCCAAGAAACGAATTTGTCCTTACACCTGGGCAATATTTGAGTCTAATTCAGCTGTTAGTGTAGACGAGAACAAATGCTACGGAAGTATTGATCAGTTATTGCAGAGAAAATTGAACTGTTACTGCACTTGATACAGATGTGTTCAGTTACTGTAGAAAAGAGCAGATCTACAGAGATGTTGGTCAGTCATTGCAGAAATAATTGACCAGATTCTGTACATGAGCAGAGCAGATCCAACAAAAGATTGATCAATTTTATAACTAAAATGTTTTTTAAAGAAATTTAAATTCTATTAAAGCGATTTTCTTTGCTCTTTCATTCATATCTGATCAATTGCTCGAGATAGACCGCAACACAGAGCCGGAGGCTTCATTACACACCATTCATTTTCGCCAGTCACTCTGGGTTTTGCAGCAGATTTCATTTTATTCTGAACATGACGAAGCAGTGAACTCCGGCCATCATTTTTACTACAGCCAATCCCCTCACAATCTACTCGTACCTACAAAAAATTATTATTTTATAATCATTCTGCAGTAGACATGACGATGCAATGATCCCCATCCGTCATTTTAACTACGGCCAATCACCTTACAATCTACTCGTAGTCACAAAAAATTATTATCATTTTAATAAATATTTCTGTATAACTATTTCATGGTAGATTTGACGGAGCAGTGATCTCGGTCCGTCATCTTTACAATGGTCAATTTGATGACATGATTCTACTCAAGGCCAGTCTCCCGTCAGCCTATTTCTGCTCATCTTAGTCATGTTAACACTTTAGGATAAAATTAATTGCTATTAAAAGTATACAAGCCGGTATACGTATTGCTCTAGCTCATCTCAGCCTATGAATAATGGAACCTTTTGGTTCATGTCAAGAATTCACTATCTACATTGATGTACGTCCATTTTCATTCGTGCAACACCTTTGTCTGTAATCCAGGATTTTCAACGAACTCATTTCTTCAAAATGAGTTACTTCGTAAAATGGAATTTAAAAATTTTTGATGAACGGGTTGAAAATCGATAATCAGAAACAATTTTCAAAAACAAGTAGCGCACTTTAACTTTCAAGTACAAATGGGTCAATTGTTTCAGGCCTTACAATTAAGAAGTTGCGCTCCAAGCAAGCGAATAAGATAGCATCGACCGTAGAAAGCAACGACCGAAAAATACGTCCCTGGAAATGTAGCAGCCAGCGATGAAAAAAGCAACGACCGAAGAAAGCAGCGACTCAAAAATACGTCCCTGGAAATGTTGAAACAAGCGAATAAGAAAACGACGACCGAAGAAAGCGACACCGAAGAAAGCAACAACCTAAGAAAGTAACAACCGAAGAAAGCAACGACCGAGCCACACGCACCTGGGAAAGTCGAAGCAAGCGAATAAGAAAGCGACGACCGAAGAAAGTAACAACTGAAGAAAGCAACGACCGAGCCTCACGCACCTGGGAATGTCGAAGTTGAAGACGCTGTGGTCATCAGCAGGCTTTTGGGCACCGGATCCCCCTTGGCTGGGACGCTGTCGCTGGGTCACCTGGCGCTGCTGGGCCTTCTGATGCTTGGCTGGGGCGGGAGCTGCTGCTTTTTGTCCGTCTCTGGAGAGAAATGATCATTTCCAGAACCATTAAACCATCCAAAGTTCTAAGCTTGCCTTGATGACATCAAGCTATGATCAAAAATCATTGCAACATTCAAAATTGTGAGCGCACTTTCACGGCATCAAACTATGATTTATAGCCTTTGCATCATACCAAATCGTGAACTTGCCTTTAATGGCATCAAACTATGCTCAACGACCATTGCATCATACAAAATTGCAATCCTGCTTTGATGCCCTCAAGTAAGACGTGAGCTCAGGATCGACGTTCTGAGTGTTTGAGTTTTGTATTCTCATGGAAAGAACAACTTTTGTTCTCATAGAGTATGGCTTCGAAGCTCTCGAAGACTGTCAAACTTTCTTCTCTATCTAAACGAACTTTACAAAGTGTGACACTCAAAAGCTTTTGAAGCCTGTCAAACTTTCTCTTTTATCTAAACGAATTGTAGTGACTATACTTGTCATAAATTTTAAGAGCTGTTGTTGCTACTTCGGCCTTTGAGTTCCAACTCCTCCGTCCTGTGTCACCGATACGCACCACAGGAGAAGTATGTTAGACCGCTACTTCAATTGCCGCAATGGAACTCAAAGGCCAAAGTAGCAACAACAGCTCTCACAATTGGTGACTGAAGTGTAGTCACTACAGAACTTTTCACAGTTGGCTAATCTTGGCAATCTCGGTGATAAATGCCAGTTCAGACCCCACTATCAACAAACATTATTTTCTAGAGACTAAGTGGGCAAGGGAGAGTAATTTCAGAGCACCCGCTTTGCAGTTTTGGTGGTTACGACAGTCACAATCTTTCTACAGAAGACATTGCACTAAGCTTTGAAGATTTTTTTTAGAAAAATGCAAAGCCAAGGAAGGATGTGAACTGACTCACTTGAGGTTGAGGAGGTCGAGTTGGGGTTGGACTTACTTGGGGTTGAGGAGGTCGTCGGAGGTGTGACGACGGGTGTTGGTGAATTTGCTGTCCTTGCCGCTGTTTTGGCTGTGGCTGCAGTGCTCCGAGAATCCTCCGTGACCGTCGTTGCAAACCTTGCATTGGGATAGAGGACATAGGATAAAGGGTAAAGAAATTGTTCCAATCAAGCCTGATTTATATCATCTTGTATATTGGCTTTTAAAATGCCTTATAACTAACACCAAGACGCAATGACGGATAGCCCCGGTCAAGCCGGTACCCATTTTTGACACCTGGGTAGTATGAGGAATTGTGGCTGAGTTCTCCCTTTTCCCAACGAGGAGAATCACCTGACAGCACTGATGGGAGCAACCATCAACAGAACATATATACATTCACCGGAGCAAGTATTGATAAAAGAATCTCATTCTACACAGCATCTGAAATACTTAGCAAAAAATTGGAGACTGAACCCCAGGTATTGGAAATGACATCACGGACAAATTGTTACTAAATTTGATGATATTAATAAGCAAATTTAGTGAATATACATCACAGATACATATTTACTAAATTTGCTAATTAATATCATTGGAAATTAATATCATTGGAAATTAGTATCAGTGGAAATTAATATCATTGGAAATTAATATAATTGGAAATTAATTTCATTGGAAATTAATATCAATTCACAAAAATTGGAAAACATAAAGTGAAGATGAGGACCCAAATATCCAGTCCACCTTTTTCGCAGGTTCATGCATGATTTTAGCTGTCCAAGTATAGATTTTATACAGGGCGGCTAAAACCATGGATGTATTGGCGAAAAATTGGATTCGGGTTTAGACTTTTTGTCTTAAACTGAGTATTTTATCCTGATATCCAACCTCAGCTGACTCTGAAGGGCTAAAATAAGTAAAAATAATAAATTTTTCCCTTTCATTACAGGCATCAAACCATTATTTAGGCTAAAATGACATGATAAAAAGAACAATCGAGATTGTGTTTGAAAAGGTTATGAATGAATGTAAAATTATATAGTTTTCTCCATAAATTCTGCATTAAATTTCGTAAATCTAAACATTCTTTCAATTCCTTCTTGGACGAAAGAAAACGCGGATTACCTAAAAAAATGATCATATTTTTTCCCCAACACCATATCCAAACAAGTGACTTTCAGAAGCAATTTCTATTATGTCATTCAGTATTGAGAGTAATTTGAAAACCCAAGCGTCTACCGAAGCAAAGTTTTTGAGGAAATCATCTTTTGTGCTGTGTTATTTCGGACGAGAGGTGCCATTACAATAGAATTATAGCACGCTTTGTGAAACCACTCAAAAAATATTAGAACCGTTGTTTAAAGTGTGAACAAATGTATATACGATAGTTCTTGGAGAACGTTATTACAAGTACCAGAGAGTCAAAAACCATATAATATTTGCTGTAAATTGAATTAATGAAATGAATTCTAAGATCCTTGAGATTTATTAGCATTTTCATTGCCCTAGTGACGAAATCGACATGAAATTATCTCACATTATTCCCATTATCATTTTTTATATTTTTTATACTCCTAGTTCAGCCCTGAATTACCTCACACGTCATGCCATCTTTGTTGACGATCTCACATTTCCCTTTGTTCTTCGTCTCCTCCTTCTTGCTGGGCGACGCGTACAGAGAAGACCGGCCGAAGGGACTGTCGTCAGAGAAATCGTGCCGCCTCTGAGCAAACCTCGGCTGGAAACTGGAAGCGGCTTGGCCCCTCGGGCGGTGGTCAACAGTAGATCTGGATCCTGCAGACTGCCGTTGTGGCTGGTCTTCCACAGCCTTACGGTCATCTTTCTTTTCCCCTCCGCCAAAGCTGCTGGAAAACGCCGAAAAGTCGTCATGGAACGCCTTAGGGAACTGGAAAGAGTTGCTGCCGCTGCCCAGTAGGCTGTGGCTGTTCTTGAAGGTGTCCGGAGGGGCGATGTTAGAAGACGCTAAATTCGAGGACGATCCAAAGGGATTTGAGGGCATGAAGCCTTGCTCTTTTTGGGCAGCGAGTTGCTCCTTAGTTTGCTCCCCTAGGGGACCCAGGCCGCTGAACTGAAAACTCCCCAACGTGGGGAATTGGTTACTGGCTGCCGGAAGCACTTTGGTGTATGCGGGAGCGGACGCCGCGGACTCCAGACCGACGTCCTGAAACGGAAAAAACAACATAAAACTGCCGTATGAGCTAAAAACAACCTAAAACTGCTGTATAAGCTAAAAACAACCTAAAACTGCCGTATGAGCTAAAAACAACATAAAACTGCTGTATAAGCTAAAAACAACCTAAAATTGACGTATGAGCTAAAAACAACATAAAACTGCTGTATAAGCTAAAAACAACCTAAAACTGCCGTATGAGCTAAAAACAACCTAAAACTGCTGTATAAGCAAAAAACAACATAAAACTGCTGTATAAGCTAAAAACAACATAAAAATGCTGTGTGAGCAATTATAATTGGTTTGTATTTATTGTCATATTACAGTATTTATTCCTGGCTGTGCATAAAGCTATTAGTACTATAGGCAGAGCAGATCATATTATCATATTACAGTATTTAGTATAGGGTGTAAATGAAATTGTTTATACTAGCTGCAGATCAGGTCAAATTATGATATTACAGTATTTATTACAGGTCATATTATGATATTACAATTTTTAATCACAGGTCATATTATGATATTACAGTTTATGTTACGGGTCATATTATCATATTACAGTATTTATTACAGGTCATATTATCATATTACAGTATTTATTACGGGTCATACAATCATACTACAGTAATCACTACAGCGTGTAAATGAAATTATCAGTACTACAGGCAGAGCAGGTAAAATTTAAGGCACTTAGAATTACTTATCGCTTTATATTTCATTTGGAAAAATACTGCAAAAAATGTCATTAAAAAAAAGTATTTTTTCCTTAATGAATAACTTCAATGTGATTTATTTTGCGGGAGGTCAACCAATTTAACTTGTTCCTACTCATTGTTTAGGATAGCGCGTTGATATACATAAGAGTGTCTTAGTTCTGTCCTTAGTGGATCTGGAAATATGATGTATTAAATGGGCTGATTTTAGTGGAATATGTGAAAGTTTAATGATTACTATTTATCAACATAGTCCTCAATTTTAAATTTATTTATTTATGCCACTGAATTTGCTGTGGCCGGTATAAAAGTTATCGTATGTGCAGGTATAAAAAGTTTTATCGTGTATTTTATAGATATAAAAAATGGATGATTCATCAAACAAATATTTATACTAAGCCATCATAGTGTGAAATTATATTTAGAAATAAAATTATTCAATGTCAGTAAGCAAAAAAACAAGAGGAAGCCTTATACACAGAACATACCGTGGAAAAATCATTTACCATAGCTTATATACTCAAATTTAAAAATATTTTGAAACAGATTTACTGCCGTATTTATTATTGCAAAAGGGGATTAGAACACGTCTGCATGTACATCTTCAGCACATTTAAAACAATATCCAATAATATCCAACATGGGCAGCGCATTTCCAGGTACAATTCAACGCATGGTAAACTAGACCAACTTGGAAGAAATTCTGGAACCCGATGTCTTCCATGAACCCTCCGAACGTTTTGGACTCCGCGACCTGTTGCTTCTCGCTAGCTGCTGGTCCGGCCACCTGCAGAAGCATGTGCAAATTTTCTTAATTGGGGGTTCCCAGCCTGGGGTGCTTGCACCCCCTGGGGGTGCTAGACGATATTCCAGGGGGTGCGAGAAAAGTCCAGGGAAATAGCGGAAAATTGGTTATATGTTGGCATTTTATTTCATGGGGTGCGAGAAAAGTGCAAGTAAATAGTGGGATACTGGCTACATGTTGGCATTTTATTTCAGGGGGTGCGAGAAAAGTCCAGATAAAAAATTGAATATTGGCTTTATGCTGGCATATTTATTTCATGGGGTGCGAAGTTCGAATGAAATTTCTTTAGGGGTGCGGGGCGAAAAAAAGGTTGGAAACCGCTTTTCTAAATATTGGGTGCTAAACTGGATCCCCTTGGAATTGCGTGTCTGAAGGTAGCACTCCAAGTGTTCGGTAAGGGTAAAGTGTTACATTACATTGTTTAAAAATCTGTATCCCGCCCTCAGGGTTGGATGATGGCTAAGTGCCACGTTGCGTTTCTTAAAGATTATGTTGGTTAGTTTAAAGACTCCTTAGCCACAACTAAGGTGATGTTCTGGAATTGATAAGTATGGGCCGTTTAGTATGTCATATAAAAAACGACGAATCTATGCACAAGGTGTGTTACCACAGAGGATACAAAACATATAGGAACAACAAGTCACGCAGGAAGAGGAAGAAAAGACGAAGAAGAGCAAACGAAGATGACTTGAAGATTGAAAGAAGTCGGTACAAAAGAGAAGGCTTACCCATAGTTGAGGCAATCTAGCAGTATTTCCCTTGGGGGCGCCAGTCCCCATATCATATGATACATAAACTTAACGAATCGAAA
>JACJUY010000545.1:9229-29254 GCA_014220935.1 Platorchestia sp. MABIK | reverse complement strand
ATGTATGGACATGGATGAACATTTGAATAGCTTCAGTTATTTATGGGCGTGTAGTGCTGTGTGTGTGTTATAAAGCGTGTAGTAAACTGTCTTTTTAGAACCACAACAGAGCTTGTACCTGCACACCATGACTGTACGGCTCACAGGCGGACTGTACGACACACAGGCGGACTGTGCGACACACAGGCGGACTGTGCGACACACAGGCGGACTGTACGGCTCACAGGCGGACTGTATGATACACAGGCGAACTGTACGACACACAGGCGGACTGTACGGCTCACAGGCGGACTGCACGGCTCACAGGCGGACTGTATGACACACAGGCGAACTGTACGACACACAGGCGAACTGGACTAACCTGTGTGACGTACGGCATGCTGGCAGCAGCGGATATGTTCACCACCATCATCACCGTCACCACCACCGCTCCACTGAAGATCATCACTCTCTGTAAAAACAACATTGAACGTTAATATTCCATGCAAAAAATGATGACTTGCGCAGAAATATTGATGGTTAGGAAATGAAATTCAGAAAGTTTTTTTTGTCGATTTTGCATCAAGTGCAGAAGCTGCCGCGGGAAAAATTTCCACTGGATACATTTGATGTAAAAATTGAATTGAAAAGTCTTTTGAAAATACAACCGCCGCTCATTAAGCTTGAGGAAATTTTTGAAATGATATATCCTCAAATTATGCACAACAATCATTAAATTGGATGCTTTTTTTGCGCGGGAAAAAGATAAAATTTCAAAATCCTTGGAAAACATGGCCGCCGCTCATTAAGTTGAGAAAAATATTTGATAAATAATTTTCCAATTATGCATAGGAGCATACAAATGAAGCATTTTTTGCACGGCGATAAAACTTGAAAGAAAAACCCAAGGAAATTCATTAGAGAACGCGAACGCAGCTCGTTAAATTTGAGGAAACATTTAATGATTAATTTTTAAATAATTCATAAGAGAATACGAATGAAACATTTTTTGCTAGGCTTAAAAACTTGGAAGAAAGTAAAAAACATTCATTAGAAAACACGACCGCAGCTAATTAGTTTATGTGAATTTTAAAATGAATAATTCTTGAATGATGCAGAAGCGTCTTGAAATGAAACAATTTTTACCGATGAACAAATTTGAAAAAAAAACATAAAATTTGAAAAACACGTAAGTTTATGGAAAGATTTGAGTTATTAAGTCTTGAATGATACACAACAGTTTAGAAACTAAATATTTTTCACAGATGTGCCTGACTTGCGGCTTCTGAGCGACCAGGAAAATTGCAAACACATATCGAAAATGAAATTTTAATTTAGTGTTAAGTTTATCAAAAAAAGTAAGAAGCAAATTCAAATGAAAAATTATACGCTGGATTGTTACGTGCGTTAAGTATTTCGTAATTAATTTGGCATGAGAACCAATGCGCTGCTTTTAATCTGTTACAATCTTTTAATCCTTTAATCTTTTAATCTATTAATCTTTTAATCTATTAATCTTTTAATCTATTAATTTTTTGATCTAATAATCTTTCAATCTTTTAATCTTTTGATATGTTAATTTTTAATCTATTAATCTTGTGATCCATTAATCTTTTAATCTATTGATCTTTTAATCTATTAATCTTTTCATCTATTAATCTATTAAAAATTTTCTTTTTCGTGATAGGTTTTGCCGCGTATTCAATAATTATGAAATTTTCTTGCCGCTAGTCTGTGCTTCTGATTCACTTTTTTACGTTTTTTCAACTGACAACCGCAAAATAAGTAAATCCGAAATAAAAAAACAGTTGTTGAAAAATGAAATATTTCTTTCCCATGGAAGTTGATCGCAGGTTTTCTTTTGCCAGTCTTGAAGGTAACTTTTAATTATTGCTTTTTTCTTCATTTTCACCAATTATTTCGTTTGTCTGCTATTTTTGAGATTTGTTAGGTCTCTTCTTGGAGCGAAGAAGCGAAGTATAGGTTCATCGAACAATAAAATCTCGATATCTTGTTTTTTTTCCAGCCTCCGTTTTCGAATCTCACCGGAAGAGTTGCTCGCTTCGGTAAATGAGGCGCGCGGAAGCGGGGATTGAATCAGAGATTTTTTGTTCAAAGTGCCACGTCATGCCGTTGCATTGCGTATAAGTTAAAGTTATAGTCCTTTGGTTGTTGAATTTCAACTCCGAACTTATCTCGAAATAAATTTGTAACTTCTTTTCTAAAGATAAAATTGACATGTAACTTTTGGTCACTAGACAGCGCCAATGAGTACCTTCTTTTCAAGTAATAACTTAAGTACCAAACTCCCATTCACTGGATAATATCATTGAGTAACTTATTACCAAAGACAACATCGACATATAACTCTCAATTGTATGATAAACTAATCTGTAGTTTTACATATTCAAACTAGACTATCAACTTGTTACTTCCAGACGGTATCAGGACAAAATCAATTCGTAACTTTTGGTTCGTAGAGGAAATTTTGAAATGGCTATTAAAGTTAAAGTAACAGTCGTACCGTTGTTGATGTTTACATTCCGAACTTATTTCAACATCAATGTACTACTTCTTTTCAAATAATAATTTAAGTATCTAACTCCCAGTCATTTTATCCTTTTGGTCGCATCCAGGAATCCAGGAAAATATTCGGAAATAATAAAAAACAAATCCCGTGTGCATTTGTGTTTGGAAATTTTTTAAAACGAGTTGACGTTTTTATTTTTGTTGCCACTAGTTAGAATTGCGTTCTGGACATGTGATGCAAATTAACAGTAAAGTTAAGTAACGCTTGATGGATTAGAAGTTTTTTGGCTACCGTGAGTGGTCAAGAGCAATTTGTTCTTAAGTGAAATGGTGGGAGGGGTCAAAACTTTGCAGTACCAGCTTCGGTGTTTCTTCCAGTCGGGAAAAGGAAAATTTCGCTATGATTTTTCGTTGGACACAAGCGTGAGAAATGGCTACGCTCGACCCAAGGTAACCGTCATTACATCATTGTGTTCCTAATAAAACATTTGAAGTGCAGAAAAGGCAAGTCGTAACTTGAAATGAATGAATCATTCTTAATTCTTTATTTTCCCACCCTTGTTCGACGTTGTAGCACTGACATTAGTCAATAAGTTTCAATTTAATTCTTTCTGAGTGCATGAAGGAATTGATAATCTGTGAGTGTCAAAAATATTCAAAATAACGAATAAATCTCGTGTTCGATACATGTGAGAAGCACTTTTAATTTAAAAAATTTAAGTTTTTGGAACACTCCCATCTAATTTTAATTTTAATTTTAGGATCGCTTTTAGTTCGAAAATCCTGAAAAATCCCGTGTTCACATGCGTGAGGAGGAGCCTTTTTAATTTGTTTCTTTCGTTTCCTGGTAAGAGCAAATTACACACACCGAATATCTCACATCTGAGAAGCTTGAAATTAAATTAAAATTTTGGAGAAAATGGAAAATTGTTTGGGGATTGCAATGTCTCACAAGCACTGCGTGTTTTTACAGGAGACGAACCAGACAAAACGTGTCTGATTGCTTCAAAAGTTATAAGTCTGTTTTTGTAAAGCCAGTACCTTATAATAGTCAGGATCTTATATTATATCATAAATATAGAGGTTAAGTTCAGCAAAATAAAAGCTCTCAAAGCAGCCTGACATTTAATCTGTTTCAAATAATATTTCTGCGTTGACTTCAAAAATATATGGTTTGGGTTTGATCTCGCTGAAACTGTCTCCAACAACACGTCTTTGATTAAAGCCATAAGAGAAAAGCACGTCACTTTGAACACTTGAGTTACGCGTAGTGTTCAAACGCTCCAACTTCTTCGAGTCAAACAGATATTTAATTATCTTCGAATCGACGTTTCAATCGCACCTCAGCCAAAGATATTCTTCTCAACTGACCTCTCTTATGAAAAAAGTAGCTGCTGCTCTAGCTTCGTTATGACGGGTTGTTTTTCCAAGGAGTTTTCTGTGTTTTGCAGCTCTTAGTTGACACAGTCACGTGCGTATGACGCACACAGTTACGTGCGTGTGACAGAGCGCGGCGCTGTCGCGCAAGACGCGTGCGCGCTGCGGCAACGAAAGTGACTTTGCAACCTGGGGTGAAGTGAGGAGAGACGGACAGTAAGAGAGAAAAGAAGCAGCATGGGCGAGCTCAGCCATGCATGGGCAAAGTCATGAAGAAACATGGCGCATAGGCTTAAAGTAACGTATTGCCGACCGAGGAATGCATGCATTTGGATGAGAGAGGGATGCATGGAGTAACAGTTGGATGACAGAGTGATGCATGGAGGAACATCTAGATGACAAAGGGACACATGGGGTATCACATAGGTATCAGAAGGATGCAGGAGTAACATTTGGATGAAAAAGAGACGCATGGAGGTATCAGAAGGATGCATGGAGTAACACTTGAATGAAGAAGGGAAGCGGGGTTAACGGGTTGATGACAAAGGAATTCATGAAGTAACATTTGGATGACAAAGGGACGCATGGACTAACATATGGATGACAAAGGGACGCATGGGGCAACACATAGACGACAGGGGAACGAAGCAGCAACACACAGAAGGGAAAACCTGGTGCAACATTTCGACAACAAAGGGGCGTATGAAGCAACACGCAGCACAAGCGGCGCATAAGGCTACGCTCACACAGGAGCGCTGACCGCGTGAAGAGATGCGTTGCTCAAGATAAGACACCATGAAAAGTTTACGTTGGTATACGTGTATATATATATATATATACATGTGTATATATACATATGTATACACATGTATATTTATATTTACGTACGGTCATGAAGCCTTGATTGAAAACCGGGGTATTAGTACTGCTTGAAACTAAAGACAAGCGCTTCTTTGCACCGCTTGTTTCGCAGGTTCAGATGTTGCACCACCTCCAACATTTCATTTATTTTAGAGCAGTTGACATGATCGTGAAGATAACCGTTGCTTAAGATAAAACACCATGACAAAATGACGTAGGTATACGTGGACGTATGTGTACATCACGGCAGAGGAAACAAGGTAGGTTCAAACCATCCTTTTTTTTCGTTGACGGTGGTGTTTTGCTGACGTCAGGGAAACGAACCAATAGCAGCGCTCATATTGCATCTGGTAGCACTGCTACCCCCAAATCTGGCTCCACTATTGGCCTAACGACATGGGGTTTTGGTGACGTCATCAAGTTTGTTTGAAATAAAGCCTTTCTATTGGTTAGACGAACAAGAGGAGGTGTATTTTCTCCCACAGAAATAACCCTACCTTGTTTCCTCTACCGTGGTGCACATTCAGTCATGAAGTCTTGATTGTAACCCGGCCATAGATATATTCGAAACAAAGTACAAGCACACTTTTGCACCGCTTGTTTCACGGACTCAGATGTTGCACCACCGCCATTACATTTATTGGATACGCTTGCAAATTTACGAGATTATGTTCAAAATATTCTAGAAAATCATGCCTTGCATTATGCCCAGGTTGCACTTGTTAAATCATAAGTTGCGGTTGAAAATTTGTCGAACTATGCTGTAAAATTTAAAAACCATGCACTCTAACATTTTTGAGGCTACTTTCTAAAATTTGTGAGATTACGCGTTAAAATACGTGAGATTACTTTCTAAAATATTTGAGCCTACATTCAAATACGTGTGAGATCACAGTCTCAAATTTTTTGAGGTTCCACTCACGTAAGAATTTACTTGTCTAACACCAGGAAGTGCGCTCTTGCGGTACGAAAGTTAACATGAAAAATCTTTAATTTTTTGGGGGGTGAAACTCGATCGTGTGTGCAGACAGCGTGGGACGGAGGATGGAAGAGAAAGAGGGAGAGTGAAAGAAAAAAAGAGAAAAAGTAAGTAGGAGAGACAAAAAGAGAAAGTGAAAGGGAGTGTGTGCGTGTGTGTGTGTGGATTGAGAGGGCTACATTTTTGTCAGGATTGAAATTCACCAGCTCGAAAATTTTTTGGTCGGTAAACTGAGAGCCAAAATGCACTTTTATTTTCCTTCGCTGCGAGTACATTCCACCAAATTTACTGAAAGTGACAAGGTAGTGGAAATTTTCTTCTCATTTGAAACCACGCGAGGGAATTCTTTCAGATGAGTCCGTATTTTTTTTGTGCGTTTGAGTCTGACTTAACTGTGCCAATTTGGTGCAGTGACTGTGTGTATATTTATTTTAACAGGGGAAATTTGGTGCACTGTACTGTATGTATATTTATTTTAACAGGGGAAATTTGGTGCAGTGTACTGTGTGTATATTTATTTATGTCCACTGCGACTTTCGATTCTGTTAACAGAAATAGCCACGTACAAATTGTGACATTGATTCATGTAACGGAAATGAAAGTGAAGAGAATAACCTAAGCAAGTAACAAATAACAATGCTGTGACTACCCAGTCTAACTTTTTCGCCGCCTGCATGCGTGTTTTTCGCGGCCCAAGTAATTAAATCGCGTAGGCGGCGAAAAACATGCATGCCCCGGCGAAAAAGTTTGAATGGTGTGAGTTAGTTTGGGGAAAAGAAGGCAAAGTCGTGTAAATTTAGAAAGTGGTGTTGAATGCGCAAATAAATTATAGGGGAAGTCGTTTTAATTTAAAGAGCAGTGATGCATGCGTAGATAAATTATTGGGGAAGTTGTTTTAATTTGAAGAACAGTGTTGCATGCGTAGATAAATTATTGGGGAAGTTGTTTTAATTTGAAGAACAGTGTTGCATGCGTAAACAAATTACCGGGAATTCTATGCCACAACAAAAGACTCGATCACAAAGCGCATGCAACAGAGCGGCAGACGCCGGTTGGGCAGCTTGGCGTCTCTTTATCACATTTGTGACGCTGGTTGCGGGAAGCAAGAGCGTCGCGCTGTGCAATGTGTTGCTTTTCTGGCCTTGTCTTTAGCCGCTCGCCGAGCGTCGGCTGCTTCAGAATAAATGAAGTGGAGGTGATGAAACCCTCGAGTACGCGAAAGAAGTGCTACAAAATCGCTTAAGGAACGCTTGTCTTTTGTTTCGAGCATCGTCAATTATTGAGGCGAGTGTCAATCGTAGGTAGACGTGCGCTTCTAAAGATGTCCCTGCAAGTTTGCAGCAAAGATCTGAATAATTGAACGCTGCGTTGTGCGTTTAAAGATTTATTTTAATTTGTGCGACCGTTTCCAAGCTAGTCACGCATCCCGCGTGTGTTCAGTGGGATATTGGCAGCTGTGAACGTGTGGTTCTGATAAAAGTTAATTAAATACCTATTTAATTTGTTCAGGTTTAAAATTGTTTTCAGTTAATGTGCTTGCCAACATAAATCTCAAAACCTGACACAACACTCTTGCATTTTTCAGAGCAATGTTGTCAGCTGTAAACGTATGGTTTTAAAGTCATCTTTGTAAGTTTGGAAATATCTATTTAATTAGCACACGTGTAAAACTATTTTCAGTAAATATGATTGCAACATAAATCGCAAAACCCGACACAACATTCGGACATGTTTACGTCGATATTGGCTGGGCAAGTCCTCCAATTTAGACAAATTGTAGCGCTGCCTGCACGTCGAATTTGAATAACCAATTTAGCACAGACGTCTCGTCTCAATGGCCTTCGGGGGAGATTCTGCGAGTCCAAAATACCCTGGAGATTCAGAACTCAATACTGAAGAACGCCGGTACTCTCGGCCTTTTCACGAACGCAAGTTATTTTGAATAAGTTGTTTTTGAGTCGAGCGTAAGGGCCGCTATAACGAATAAGTTACAGGGACGAGCTGTACATGGTAAACAAGGCAACTAAAAGCTAGAGAAACTAAATTCCGAGTAAGGAAATTCTACTTCAGACTCTGTTTTACCAAAAGCACAAATTGTTTTCTCTAACTGAAATTGTGTTCACTCGATTTGAGTGTTTTTCGTTCTCCTTCGAACAAAACAGCAATTAGAATTTCCAACACAAAATAACGTACTTCCCAAGATTGGACTCGCTATTTGACTCTGACTGGGAAAATGCGTTTAGCGCATTGGGCCGCTTCTGTGAGAGCGAAATTTTGTAGTTCATGTGAAAGAATGAGATTTATTTTCCATGATAACAACATCATTGCGAGGAGGGAAAATTTATGCATTGATTATACCCCATGACTAAGTTTTGGCTACCTTCCTGCTTGATTAACAATGAAAAGTTCTACAAAGTTGAGTACAGGTTTGGATTAGTTCACTTTTGTTTTCGCTGCGTCTGGATTTGAGGGGCGCCAGCTCATGAGATTGTACCTGTGTTGGTCAGAATTTATCAGGAAAATCCAACGTATGAGATTTTTTTACAAATTAAAAGAAAGTTGCGAGCGAAAAAGAAGCATCAACAATGAAAAATTCAAAAGCTGTCGAAATTACGATGTCGGGCAAAAAATGGCATCAATCAGCGATGCAAAATTTACAAATTGTTGACAATAACTTCAAACAGAAAAAATTAAAAATACAAGATTCGATATTTATTTGAAATTACAACGTCGAGCAACAAAAATGTTAATAAAGGGAATCTCAAAAGATGGCAGAAATCAGAATCTCGGACAAAAAATGGTATCAAAGATATTGCCGGAAACAGCGAGCTCGTCTGACAAAGTCCTGGAAACAGAATTCGAGGTAAATAACTTAATTTTCAGCTTGTGAAAGATAGGAGACTGGGGCAACAAGTCCATTCCTAGGAACCAGTCACCAATTAGTCAGCAGTTTTTTGACGAAATCAATTATTAACATCCCCCACTTTCAAGTTTTTTGCTCTGCGCAGAAACAACTGTACATTAGATTAAGCGAGTGTAGTTTTTTCTGGTAATTAATGTATTTGTTTGCAGAGCGCAATACCAGGATACGGCTCAGCGTGGCAAATGACGACCGAAGTGATTTTGGCAAATGACAACCGTAGTGCCGCGCTCTGAATTATGGTGTTAAATCTGCTAAATATAATGCCCTCATCATAAATCATCATAGATTGCAACATCGTCAGGCGCAATTTAACGAGAGTTACTGCCGATGCAAATTTAAATCAGCAACGCTTTCCGAGACCGCGCGCTGGGTCAACAACTCAATCAAGATTTTGCGCACCGAATTTTCGTTTGGTGTCTAGCAATCGACACAACGCAAGGTCACGTCATCTGTTCGAGAAAGACACGTCTGACTCTATTGTTCTAGCGCGAAAATATCACGGCACTGATAGGTGAAGCGTAAACAAAGGCTATGGAAACGATCGCGACGGAAACAATGCACTGGGCCCAAAATGCCAGCGAACGTGAGACGCGTGGGTCGAATGAAAAGTGTCGCGTACTTAACACTTTGACTGCAACGTGCGCCACCAGTGGCCACGGAGGGTATTTTTATAATGCTGCTGGCCACCCAGCAGTCACAATCTCAATTTTTATAAATAAATAATTAAAGCTAAATAAAGCCGCGATCTAATTATTTTTCATATTTTCAAAATTGATAACATTGACTTCAAAATTGAGTTGAACATTGAGCATCAGTTTAACCAATTGTGGTCAAAGTGTTAAGCAGCATGAAGACTTTTTAAGCTTGCAATGACGAATGTTTTAAAGAATTCCAACGAATATTACGAATTTGTAGACAATTCGAAACAATTTTACGATTCAAATAATTTGCAAATTTTTAAGCATTTTAAAACAGTTTCACAAATTTCTAAAGAAATTTAAATAATTTTACAAATTAATTGGTAATTTAAAACAATTTTCAAGCAATTCATGGAAATTGTTTATAATAAGTGAAATAATGAGTTGAATGTCTTGGATTGAATGACACAAATGAGTAGAGCTAATACTGGGCCCAAATGAATTCAGCGAATAATAAAGTGTCTAATCATTAACGCTATTATAATGTCAATTATACATATTTGTATATAATTATACAATTATGTCCAACCTAGTACACTTAACCTTGTCGCCCACTAAACTGATCAATGAATGGGCGTGTACAGACTTCGATGTTTAAGTTTAGAACAATAGCTACAATGAGCAGAACAAAATGAGATGCAATATCTACAAAGTGGGCAAAGAATGAAAGATCACGCTGATGAAGTCATTTCGCAGAGCGGTATTATTTTCGCATTGGATTTCAAGCTAACACTGAACAGATCCATAGTTTTGCCGTCACTGCAGTGATTTGATCTCGAAAGAAATGCGCTGCCTCCATGCATCCGAAGCGAATGGACCTGGCGTTATTGCTACTTCTCTTCTGAATAGCAGTCTAATGCGATAATTTGGCTGTAATTATTATCAGTAACGCCTATGAAAAACGTCTCTAGTAAAGAGGACAAGAACTCTATATTGTTTAGTCTCTTAAATGATATCGGTAACCGGAGAAAAAACTCTGGTAAAATTTAAGTTCATAGGTCGTCAGAGAACTAAAGCTATCACAAAAAATTAAAAAAAAACAAAGAGCAAGATAGATCGCAATGAACGTTTATGTTATATTAGGGATAAATTCTTACAGCTAACGCTTCGGCTTCAGGACGCTTTTAGTGCTTAGAATCTTTTGTAAAATATCGACTGATAGAATGAAACGCTTTCCGTATGAGTTATCTGATTCGAAAGGTAATATGATGGCAAAGTAGGGTAAACTTTCTCTCAAACTTTCAGCGATTTAGATCCCCTTCATTGTGTAATCAAAAATACCATTGTAAAATTATTTACCCTTAACTGTCAATATTACCTTGTGGCATTAGCTGCTATTTAGTTCTTGTTAGAATCATAACAAGATCTACGGCATATCTGACCATGAGAAGTAATGTACATAATCTATAAATATAGTTACGAAGCAGAACTTCTACGGAAAAAATTATGTGAATTTCACGCTCATCTTATAAAAATTGAAAAAGTTGTTAACATGGAGAAACCCTATGGAAACTTTTGATCATCGTCTGTGCAACCTAAAATCAGGAGTGCGATTGGCCTTTTGTTTGACCAAAACTCGTCTTTTTCTATAAAAAATTCAACTGTCAAAATCACATTGCATCTGACAACTCTGCACAGTGGCCAGAGGATAAGGATTTCTCATTAACCAATTTTATTTGAACATGCCAAATTACAAATTTTTGGGCATACGGATGCCAATTTTAAAAAGAAGGGTCGGGATATCGAATTGCGTAGATATTTCTATGTCGAAGTGAACACTTGGCGCATGCGTGGCTGCTCAATGACGCAGGCTCGTCTATCAATCTCAGAGCAGACAGACCTCAACTCCAAGTCTTGCTAGGAAAGCTGATGTGTTCAAATATTGAAGAGAGAAGCAAAACAGATACTCGTGAATATTGAAGAGAGAAGAAACACCGCTATTTATGAATATTGAAGAGAGAATAAAAACAGATACTCGTGAATATTGAAGAGAGAATAAAAACAGATACTCGTGAATATTGAAGAGAGAAGCAAAACAGATACTCGTGAATATTGAAGAGCGAAGCAAAACAGATACTCGTGAATATTGAAGAGAGAAGCAAAACAAATACTCGTGAATGTTGAAAAGAGAAGCAAAACAGATACTCGTGAATATTGAAGAGAGAAGCAAAACTGATACTCGTGAATATTGAAGAGAGAAGCAAAACAGATACTCGTGAATATTGAAGAGAGAAGCAAAACAGATACTCGTGAATATTGAAGAGGGAAGCAAAACAGATACTCGTGAATATTGAAGAGAGAAGCAAAACAGATACTCGTGAATATTGAAGAGAGAAGCAAAACAGATACTCGTGAATATTGAAGAGAGAAGCAAAACAGATATTTGTGAATATTGAAGAGATAAGCAAAACAGATACTCGTTTATATTGAAAATAGAAGCAAAACATATATTCTAGATCATTGAATAGAGGGTCATAACAGGTATTCTAGAACACTGAAACGGGAGAACAAAATAAATACAAAAGAACACTCATTATGTACTCACCATTGCGATGCTGTTTTTCTTTCTGGATGAACACGTTTGTAGCCTCAGAACATTACAAGAACAATAGTTGTGCAAGCCACTGGTGAAATGATCTCTTAGGAAAAATGTCTGCGCAGAACGAGAAGGCGTTGAGTCGAAGTCGATTGGAAATCAACAAGTCTGCATTGGATAAATTTTTAGATATGTGTCGCCATTTTTATCTCTACATGCATATAAATTCTATTTATTTACATCTTGTTACCAGCACTTATGTCTATTACAAAACTACTCTGGAGTGTGGTTGCTTTCGTGCGAAAATTCCTTTGGAGATTTCACTTACAAAATTGGTCTTATCTAAAGTCATTGGTTATAAAGCTCCCTTTTTTGCTTAGGTCAGTTCGTTCAAATTAAGAATCGTTCGTTTACATTTCCTGTTTGATGAATAAATAAGTAGTGGAGCTAACAACGAGAATATTCATTTGCGTTAACTGTTCATTCTGGTGGATTGTCTAGCTCGCGTTGAAAAATCTCTATAAGCTTGCGTTGAAAAATCTTAAGTAGCTCACGTTGAAAAACTTTTTCTAGCTCATTTTGAAAAATCATTCGGCATTCTTTGAAATTCATTTACTTTTTTAAGCATAACAAGATGGGGAGAGATCATACAATCATGATAAATCAATGTATTTTTCAGGAATGAATTCAGTTCAATGCATCTCATACATTATGATACCCTTCTCTCGCACAATCCATAATCTAATGCTTTCTGTACATAGGTGTGCTGGCTAATTAGCCTTTTTTCTCTGCTTTTTTTTACCGTAAGCAAGACCTTTTTTAATTCTGAGTACTGTGAGCAAGTTCCAATAGAAAGGAAACAACGCTCTCGTTAAATAAAAATAAATCCTACTAATAGTAGTGTAAGATTTTTCATTTATATTCGGTACTGTAATATTTTTCTACTTCATTGCGTATTTGCAACATGAATAAATTGAGTATGCCACGCTCTTTTTCTCCAGATCGAAAATAATATTGACATTAAGTATTAGAAAAAAAGTTTAAAATACAGAAGGCTCGTGAATCGATTTTTAGAAATCATTTAAACGTTCATGTTTGTAAACAATTCATTTTGGGATGCCTGAACCAAATGAATGACTACTTTTTCTATCATAAAATGTTTAGAATCGTTGTAGGAATTTCCGCTCGAATTTTTTTGCTGAAGAATAGTATTGAGTATAAAAATGCTTAATTGGTTGAGAACAAATGAAAATATACAACCAGAATCCTGTGGTTTGGTGCGATCGAAGTTAAGTCGTGTAACCAGTTACATGCAAAAGCATTTCCCTACAGATATTACATAATTCAGGAATTCAAATTCCATTTAAATTACAACAGAGCTGTAAGTACCTCTAAATTAATTCCGTTGCAGATATAATACGAACGTGAAATCATTTCTGCAGAAGTTGTGAGGGCAAATTGCAATTCTCAATTTGATGAGCACATCAACCCAGTCTAACTTTTTTACCGCCTGCATGCATGTTTTTCTCTTCCAAAGCAATTAAATCCCTTAAATCGCATAGGCGGCGAAAAACATGCATGCAGGCGGCGAAAAAGTTAGACTGGGAAGCCGTCAGTCAGAGATTCATTCAGTCGGATGACCATTTGAAAAATATTCTCCTATGACAAAACCCGTTTCCCAAATTCAATGTAATACACTCCTTTGCGCAGATCGTGATTAAGCCAAAGCCTTTATATTAAATGTCCCTCCGTCAGTTAATCTAAATTTGAATACAAAAGTAATTAGATTGACACATTTTTCTTTTGCCTGAAAGTCACCGTGAATTCTAGGTAATGAGACACCTACTAATTAGAGCGGCTATTCAAGCAATCGATTGTCTGGCTTCTGTAACGGTTGATTGGAAAGTGATTCAGTCAGAAACGATTACGTCAAAGCAGGTTTCGCTGAGCTCCTCCGACCGGCAGCGATGTTTTCTCCAGCACAGACGGACGCAGATTAGTTGCAGCGCTGCACTCCCACGTCCTTATATAGACTTGGCGCATGAACGCGGACGGCAACCGCACGATTTGACGAGTTCACTTTTTTCTGCGCGTTTTTGCGATCTTATTTTGATCGTAGCTGTGCTCGCTTCTGTCGTTGTTCTGTTTGGAGTCTGGAAAGTGTCATCTTGAGCTGTGGCTGCTTTAAGTTTGTATTCTTTGGATTTTTAGCTTTTCTTCGAGATCATTTCCTCTGATTTTTTGTGATTCTTCGTGACTGTTTTCCTCTGATTTTTAGTTATTCTTCTTTCCGATAAAAAAATTTATGCGATTATTTTTTGTGTTTGTTATCATGAAACTGTCTTTGTGCGTTGTTTCACTTCAAATTCAAGTTTCATGTTTGACTTAAGTTCATGTGCGTAATTAGTGAGTAAAATATCAGTTGGGAAAAGTTTCTCGCCAGTCATTTTGCCTCAGAATTTTCAAAGCTACATATTTAAAGGAGAAACATAATATGACTGAAAATATGTTCCTTTTGAAAACACTAAGGTAAATGCAGTTTATCACTCACTAAAAGGAGAAATCTACTAAGAAATCAGGAGAAGAGAAATCGGCTGCTAAACTACAAATTTCAAGGATAAGTATAGTGTAATCCAAAATAATTTTCTTTTAAAGAAACCATAGTAAATGCAGGACTTCTCTCAGTAAAAAGAGAAATCTATTTACAACTAACGACATTTTGAGTACTTCATCCTAGTTCTTATACAGGGGCGACTTTTCAACCTAGTGGTTTTTCATCGGTTTGGTATCTGTGTACAGGCTGCGTGACTGCTTAAAGTTCCAACTTGCATTGTTTTTAAAGGCATGTTTTTCAGAGGTTTCTAAAGGTATGTTATTTAAAGTTTTTTAAAGGTATAATATTTTAAGGGTTTCGAAAGTATGTAATGTAAGGGTTTTTAAAGATATGTGATTTAAAAGTATTTAAATATATGTTATTTTATCATTGGTAAGTTTCAACTATCTTTAACAATGAATTGCGTACATGCTCTTTCTGTTGAAGTACATAAAGAGCATGTTGCGTCCGCGTACTCGGGACCTTCTAGAACGCCCATGAAGCGTCATTAAGTACAATAGCAGATCATTATAGCCGTGATTTCAGTCAGAATTTTTTAAAATACATTCGCAGAATAATTTATTTTGAAATTCTCCCCAAACGACCATATACATACCTGAATGTGTATGATAAGTCACCCCTGTGTATATGATGATTCACCCCTGTATACATGATGAGTCACCCCTGGATATGCATAATGCGTCACTCAT
The DNA here is from genome assembly GCA_014220935.1 of Platorchestia sp. MABIK. NCBI lineage: Eukaryota > Metazoa > Arthropoda > Malacostraca > Amphipoda > Talitridae > Platorchestia > Platorchestia sp. MABIK. The sequence goes on along the minus strand of JACJUY010000545.1, from coordinate 14,069 downwards.
GGATGTGCATGATGAGTCACCCCTGTATTTGCGATGCGTCACTCTGTCACCCAATTGCCATTGAAATATGAATGGGTCATTGAAATATATAAATACATGATGTGAGCAGCCTCGGAAGATGAGTTACGGGCGTGATTTGGAAAACGAGTATGACGGACTTAAAAAGAATAAATTTTTCTAACCAAAATTCCCAAATTTGGCCTCGTGTCCTTCAGAATATGGCCGTAAAAACATTCAACATCTGGAGATCTGGCGGATTTGCCAGACAGTAAGCTACTTTGAGAAAAATTTTATTTCACAAGACGTCAAATCCTAGAATTTTGACGGAAAAAATGTGGGTCGTGCTTACCGTTCAAGCTGGTGTTCGTGGGTTCAAAAGTTATCCCAGTCTGACAATCCAGCACTACTCAGTCAAGCGGTGTACCTGGGTCAAAAAGTTACCCCAGTCTGACAACCCAGCCCTACCCAGTCGAGCGGTGTACCTGGGTCAAAAAGTTACCCTAGTCTGACAACCCAGCCCTACCCAGTCGAGCGGTGTCCCTGGGTCAAAAAGTTACCCCAGTCTGACAACCCAGCCCTACCCAGTCGAGCGGTATACCTGGGTTCAAAAGTTACTCCAATCTGACAACCCAGCACTATCCAGTCAAGCGGTAGACCTGGGTCAAAAAGTTACCCCAGTCTGACAACCCAGCACTACCCAGTCAAGCGATGTACTTAGGTTCAAAAGTTACCCCAGTCTGACAACCCAGCACTACCCAGTCAAGCGATGTACTTAGGTTCAAAAGTTACCCCAGTCTGACTACCAAGAGGTTTACATGGGCTCCAAAATGACCCATCCCCCAAGCAGTAAATGTTCATAAAGACGCAAGCATTGTTTACAAAACACAACAAAACCAGGAAGAGGAAGCTCTAAAGAAGATGCCTGCCGCTGTCACGACGCTGGAGTCTGCGCAGTTGAAACGAATGCATCCATGACGACACAGTTTTGGTGTTCGTTAGCAGAACTTGCACCGTTTCGTATTGTTTAGATCATTTGAATGTATTTATTTTGTTGTGGTTCACAGAGATGTCTGCTGAATTACGAAAGGCCCACCCCCAGCTTTCTCCTACATTCTTATGAAGTTCAGAATTTGAAAGTACTCCTTAATCTCCTCCTTAATTTTTGTTAAATTCTTCTTAAATCTTGTTAAGATCCGAATTTAAAACTAGTGACCTGTAATAAATCCGTACGATAAGGAATAGGAATGTCCTGCGATAACTGAATAAAAAATTTGATATAAATTCAAATTAGTTTAAACAGTGAGAACTTTCAATTGCTGAACTTGCCGCTTAAGCTGAGCCGAAAACTAATATTTGGTAGATCGGAGTTGATATTTAAGTTACATGGAATGCTATGTAGAACATATTATTTATTTGTTTAGATGTAGCAAGAGGAAAAAAAAGGAAGTTATGGGAGTTTTGAACTTCCCCTTTTTTACTACAAGCATTCTCCGGACATTACATAACTCAGGGGTTCTCTACTTTTTTTTTCGATCCGCACCCTTAAAGAAATACCCATCCGAACCTCTCACCCCCTGAAATAAAAATGCCATCATATAGCCAATATCTTATAATTTACCTGGACTTTTCTCGCACCATCTGGAATGAAAATGCCAATATCCTGCTATTTACCTGGAATTTTCTCGCACCCCCTGAAATAAAAATGCCAACATATAGCCAATATCCTATCATTTACACCGACTTTCCTCGCACCCCCTGGAATAAAAATGCCAATATCCAACTATTTACCTGAAATTTTCTCACACCCCCTGCAATATCGTCTCGTACACTCAGGGGATGCGAGCACCTCAGGTGGGTAACCCCTGACATTACACATCACAACACAACACACAATATGCCAAAACACAACACAACAACACCCATAAACCACAACATTCCGGGCTGCCAAATTCAACATATGCAGCACATGACAACACCACGCAACGCAACACATTCCATTTCGTTACAGGAAAGTAACTATGTAATTATAATACAAATCCAGCAAATTTTCTTTTATAATTCGAGCTACAAAGTGACAGAACGTGCTAGTGAGCATACGACTGAAGCCGACGTTCATTTGTGAGAAAGTTTCCAAGAGCGTTCACTGCTTCGCGAAATTCTAAAGGAAATGTCAGCTTTTCGAGTCGAGACACAAGTACAATCGGTCGTTAAGTGTCAGCCTTCAGTGCGATGGAAAAATCGTTCCTAAAGAAAGTAGTGACTACAAAGGTTTTCAGTGCATAAAGTCATTGAACAGAAACAGGCGTTTTGGAGTGAGTTGATTCAAGATTTATTAAGGGAATAAGAGCTCCGTAAAATAGAGTTTTTTGAGTGAATTATATCGGTTTGCTCTCGGCGAATTCGATTGGGATGTAATGATTTTTTTGGCCATTTTAGATGAGTTTGTGAATGTTTTCCTTGAAATGTGAAAAAGTTGTTTATATGTTTAGAAAGAAAATTTTGAACGCTTTTTGCTCTGCAAGCCCTTCAATTTTCTTTCATATGTGAGCCTAAATAACAAAGACCTTTCATCCCATTCACACGAATATTTTACACGTGCTTGTCTGAATCCGCCACAAAACCATCGCTTTATTAGAACATATATGACTTTATTCATTCACTTCTATGGTAGAACATTTATTACTTCATTCATTCACTTCTATGTTAGAACACATACGACTTCATTCATTCATTTGGTAATCCCAGATTTAGGAAATGGAGCTGAGTGAAACCGAAACCTGATGCTCGACTCGCGCAAAAGCAGCGATCGAGTTCATTTCGGTTGTGAGTTGTGCGCTTCAATGAGGAGGCACTCATGCGAGTCTGCAGAACGTTTGATTTCACCAGAGCACCTCGACACAAATGTGAGCGTTCTGAGACTCTAAACAGGACGATAGTGTTTTCATTATGTTATTATGTTCGATGTTGTCTGAGGCTTCAAGCAAAACGATTTCATTTTTATTATTATCGTTCGATGTTGACTGAGTCTCTAAGCAGGAAGATGTTATTAGGACTATTTTCGTTCAATGTTGTCTGAAGAGCATATGCCCTCGCATCATCTTACGAGGCTTCGAAGTTTCTGAAGTTTCACCGGTGAAAAAATGACACGGAAAGAACTGGGACCGTTAACAATGGTGTTATATAAATATAATAATAACGAAAAAAATTTCGAAGTGAGTTTAAGACAAAGTCAGAGGTGAGTTGTGTGCATATTTGACTGACCAGTCAGTTGACTTACAGCACAACACAAGAAAAACACCCGTCACAACCACAGAAGAAAACACGCGTCAATTAGCGTAGGCTACCACAGCGTAATATGGCAAAGAAAAACGCTAAATCTGCAATGTTATTTATTTAGAATGTTTGTTTATTATTATTTTTCGACCATGCCGTGTGAAATTAAGAGTTAACAAATGGGAATAATAAATTAACGGAGGCAGTAAGGTACCTACCACTAGTGGGTATTACCCACTAGAGATGGGTAATTTACTGCCTCCGTACAATGGTGCAACTAACTGTCTACAATGGTGCAACTAACTGTCTACAATGGTTCGACGGTCAATTGCGTTGCCGATGCTTTTGAAAGAGCGGATTTTACTATAAATCACGTCGGAATCAAATTCAGTCGTTCTGCTGACAAAAAAAGCTTGTTACTTCGTGCACTTAGTTTTTCTTTTGATAAATACATTATCTAGAAAGGTCAAAAGCGTAATTTCCAAGGTAAATACAAGTAAAAGCGTAATTTTGTAATGAAAGTAATCTTGACCGCAAGTGAAGATTGCATTATGAACTAAATGCTTTTATCGACATGGGGGTACATAATCTTGCGAACAAATCTCATTTGTTGACAAGGGAGTAAAATTCTCTTCCTTACGAACGCAATTCTGCTGAGAGGACAATATTAATTTGTAAGTTAAACGTTTTTTTACACCCTGGTTGATTATTTCTCAAACTTGGCCCCACTGTTGGCAAGTGGGTGTCTCATCTTGTAAACTCTTGCCTAAATTTAAATGTAAAAATATAGAACCTTTAGCGACTTCAGTTAATTTTGAACCTCAGTGAATTTACATGTGCAAAATAATTAACTCAAGGAAAATTTCTCAAACATTGTGTTTATTGAAAATATAAAATCTTTCATTTAAAGAAAACGAACGTTTCGGAGCATTAGCAATCACTCGTGCGTTTGAAATTTGGGGAATCATTTTTCTTCATGAAAACGATGAAATTTTGTGTAAATATCATTTGATTAACAATTATCAGTGTCAGTGATTTCATACTTTTATTTGTGTCGTCGTTATTCCTCGCGATGTGCAGTATATTTATTGGACTCAAATTTCAAAAGCTGCCGCTGAAGTCTGCCGCAAAGCCAGCAATGGGAACCAAAGCGAGGAATATTTACCGCATAATGATACAAAGCGAGGAATATTTACCGCATAATGATACAAAGCTAGTGTACAGACAACAAGTTTGGGGAACATGATTCTGGGGTATCAAGAAAAATTTTGCGTTGTTGCATAAAATAACACAGACATTATCTTCATGGGATTTGATTCCAGTGTTCTTGAAAATGTATTTTGTTTGAAAAACTATGAGATCACCAGCAAGAAGTTAGTGCAATATGATCCTAGATCACCAACAACAAGTTAGTGCAATATGATCCTAGATCACCAACAACAAGTTAGTGCAATATGATTCTAGATCACCAGCAATAAGTTAGTGCAATATGATGCTAGATCACCAGCAACAAGTTAGTGCAATATGATTCTAGATCACCAGCAATAAGTTAGTGCAATATGATGCT
>JACJUY010000544.1:198947-221211 GCA_014220935.1 Platorchestia sp. MABIK | reverse complement strand
ATTGCATGCGCGTTGTGTACCGTTTAACTAAATATAATGAAAAAAAATAATATTTTCAAGGTAGGTGAGAACTCGAGATGAGGGGGAGAAAGAAACCATTCATTGTAATTATTTATTCAATATTTATTGGCATCATCGACTGTGTCACCATGGATGTCTACTTATGTCATATTTTTATCATCACCTGTCACATTCACACAAATTGAACAGCCCGTAATAAGACGAATAGAACAAACTTTATTATCACCTGATAAATGTAAGACGTGTGCAACACACGATAGGACGAGTTATCGATTGTTTCACTTTCCCTTGAAACATTTCGGTGCTGCTCTAGCGTGAGGCTACCACGCATGAGACCTAGCTTTAGTTAGTACTATAGCGTAAGGTTAGGTTTCTAATGGATATCACTTATTTCTGTGCATTTAATTTAGCGATAAACACTTAATTTGCACATCTCAAAATGCACCTGGGTAGGCGACCTCACACTATAGTAGGACCAACATTTCATTCTACCGAAATGTTTGCTCTCAATTTTCTAGCCATTTGGATCGAAAATAATAATAAGGTTAGCAATTGAGGAGAATTATTAGACCGATTGAAATTCCACTATCAATTATATCCCAGAGGCAGGTGGACCGTTGAAAAGTTTTTTCATTTTGTCTCGGAATGACCGAACCCATCCTCTTCTAACTAAATCTCTCCTAACTTAAACCAATGTCCTATCCTATCTTGTCCAGCCCTAATGCCCTAAATAACCTGTCCTAACCTAGTCAAACTTAACTTAACGTATTCTATCCTAACCTACTTAACCATCCGGATTTATGCCTTCAAAACTTACCATGGCTTATCGTAACCTGACTAATCGTTTATCTAGCGGGGGACAAAACTTGTACAAAGTTGACTTTGTAGTTTTCGATTTTCCTCCCTTTTTTACGCTAGAAAAATCTTACACTAATCTCCCATAGTTTGTAGAACATTCACGGTCTAAGCACTGCAAAAAAGTATTTCAGTATATCAGAAAAAAGTAATTATTGTTGAATCTGAACACTGTTCCATGGCATCTTTTTGCTAGAAATTTTTGTCTGAGACTATCTCAAGATGTGTTAAAGAAGCCCTCAAGAGTCAACTTGCTCACTAATTAAGTCAACTAAATCAGAATAAGAACCCGCGAAAGAACTCCTGGTATGAATCATTTCAAAATTCATCAAAGAGGAGCTCATGTCCCAAGAAATTTTAGAAATATTACCATAGGAACAACTTGACCGCAGCGTTGTGATTTGCGAGGGCATGACTACACAAACACCAGAAATCAATCACTTCTAAACAATAATTCGGCAACTCTCTACGAGTATAGCATTGCCAGTTGACCTGTCGCACTGCATCACCTGTTCCACTCTGTGAACAATTCTTGGCCACTTGGGCGGAGTTGAATGTATATTTTGAATCAGTTGTTTAAATTACCCTAATTCATAGAATGATTTACACTCTACGTTATCAACTTGAAATTGTAAAATGGCTTAGCATTCTTCCATTAGTTTGTTTTTAATGTTCTTTGTACCATTTCTTTAACACTTTTCTTAGATGTTATCCGTTTTCAACCTTCAGGAAGTATGAATAAGATTAGCAATAGGGTTAGGTTAGTTTAGGTTTGTCTACCCAACGCCATGGAGACAGGTGACTCCAGGGGGATACTTTTAGGTTACCTCAGCCATAGGTATGTTTTCGGAACTTCTATCTCATACACCCGCTTAGCTTATTTCAGTTTCCATATCTTCTTCGCTATCTCTTCATTGCCTTTTCGACTTCTTCCTGCCTAACTTGCTACATCTGCACCTCGGATATTTTGCTTCAGAACACACCTTGTGCATAGATTTCTTGTTTTTACATTCAATAATAAATGGTGCCACGTGAAATTTCGTTTATTATGTTCACTTTTGTTAATTTATTTTTCCTCTGTGGAATAATCTTTGAGATGGAAATGAAGCCTTAAACTAATTTCCATGCACTTTCTAACTCCAATTTATTTCTGCTCTTATTGTTAACTTCCGTAAGAAATTACCCAGCTAAAACTCACCTTTGCTGAACTGTGCCATGTTATGAACCTATCATTTTTGTTTAATAATTTTTCCAATGCCAGATGCAATCTCCACGTACAATTTCTCCTTTTAAATCCCAATGGATTGCTAAGCTTGCTTTATTTTCCAATCGAGCAGCCGTTATTACACACTCATTGCATTTAAAGCACACATCAAATAAATGCTTTCGATCGTATATCATCTTTTTATTAATAATAATACATTAAGTATTATTACCCAGCACCCTGTTTACGAGAGATCACCTTCCTCTAACCGTCTTATTCATGAACAATAATGTCACCTACATAACTCTTCCTTTTTTGGTAGGTGCTCTCATCACCCTCTAGTTCACCTTGCGAGTCTGGCCATAACAGAAATCATCTCCCTCTTCTGTTTTTTCCCCTTTCAAAGCGAAAAATTAGGATCAGATTCTACTAAAAACTTTCCAGCATCCTTATTGAACTGGACAGCTGGCTACTCCACATTTTGCCCAGAGGATCTCATTTCGGTTTTCATGGCCTTCCTTTTGACCGCTACAAGCGACGAGGGCAGAGCTGTAAAGCTAAGTTCTTTTAAGAGCTCCTAAAGTCTCCTTGTCTGCCGCCAGTTCGGGCACTCAACACCAAAACTTACGACTGACTTGGCCGAGTCAGTGTTTCTTTACAACAAATATGAGTTGAAATTTTCGGTGGACAAATGAGAAAGCTAATAAGAGTTAGATGTTGTTGAGCAGCCAGCGTCCACTCCCGCGGAGATGATTTTGAATTGCTTGTTGAAGCTTGCATCACCTCATGGCCTTTCAGTGCGCTGAATATTATTTAAACGTTTTCAAAGCATATTTTATAGATGTTAGTTGAGCATAATCTCTGTCTAAAGAAGAAAGGGAAACAATTAAATGACTCCGTTTCTAAGTGAGAAGTAAATGTTGTGAAAAATATTTTAAATGAAAAGATCGTGATCAAGGATATTTCGTTTAAAGTCTTTCATTGTATTTCCTTTCATTTTGCACGCAATTTGAGTTACTGGGCTGTTAATCGATATATCAGAGGATGTGGATCATTCTTTAAGGAAAAAGTATTATTAGTTAAATTTTGAAACTAATGTCAGATTTCAAGTTAAACTCTTGAAATGTTTGCATATTTTTGGACCTCTTTTTTCCGCGTAGAGTTTAAAAATGCAAAGCTGCCCATGAAGATTTATGTCTTTTCTTTGGAAGATATAAATAGCAATCATATGCGTGCAGCGACTTGGCCTAATGTCATTGCACCAAACTTGAAGATGTTCATACAAATTTCGCATTTTGATTCGGCCATCCCACGCGGACCAACGAGATTGAAGTTAAACTCCAGCCAGGGAATTTCTGTATCACCCTAAACGTAAACTGCTGGTGCCAATGCTGTATGGTGAAATTCCACCCCTAAACTAGCCAACGGCAAGCTAGGCCGCCCAGCCGCTAATTCTGGAGCGAGGCCTATGTGAGAAGAACGCTCAGTCTAACAGCTTCAGTCTTCACTCGACACTCGATACTCACTCTTCACTCTGCAATCATCGTAGCAACTAGTGAGAAAAACCCTCACTGCATTCTGGCTCTACTGCTCTGCAAAATAGTCACACATCGGGATTAAAGCAAGATAGAGATCTATTACACCTCGCTGTATTCTAGCAACGCCAACTTCTGTCTCTGCTCTTTAGAGTTGGGTAAAACTATGCCTTCACCTGACATAGCTAGGTCAACTTTACGCCAACGGCTTGTTCTATTCATAGGAGCAAAGCGAGCCTCAAAGTAAGAAGCAGCCTCCTCACCGCTCTTTTTCTCGCAACCCTTTTTCAGTAGTACAAGGACTGTACTAGCGAGGGCACTCAACATTTTTTCTACCTGATAGCGACAATAGCTCGCCCTTGCTCCATGTAGAAATGCAAGTACTCTCTCATCAAATGGTTCGTCACCGAGCACCTTTTTTTCTAAGTGCTCTTGCATCATTGTTCTTCAAAATTGCCCCTTACTTGCACGACGGCAGCCAAAAGCTGCATCATCAGTTCTTCCTTGCCAAAGGCCTACCTCATTCCACGCCATATGTACGGCTGGAACCAATGGTTTTCGTGTGCACTCTCCACTCTCTGGATCCGGTTTACTAACTCCAGCATTGATGCTTCGAACCTTGAGAGTAAAAAGCAAGGCGAAAATCGCTAAACGTAAGTCATTGTTATTAAAAATTATCAAATAGAACTGAACGTTTCGGACTAACAGTCCATCTTCAGCAAAATCTCTGTAAAATAAAATCAAAAGAGGAAAAAATTAATTCACTAATGGAGTATTTCTATAATTTTAAACTGTGAAAAACACGAACAACAGAGGCATAATTGGTAGTCTGGAATTCTTTTTCATATTCAATGGAAAATATTATAAGCAGGTTGATGGGTTAGGCATGGGTTTACCTTTAGGCCAAACTTTCGTTAATATATTTCAGTGTCACCATGAATAAAACTATTTAAAAGAATGTCCTCCTGTTTTTAGACCTGTATTTTACAAGCGTTACTATGATGACACTTTTGTCTTGATCAGAGATAAGGCACATGCTGACCTCTTTCTCCAATATTTAAAATCTCGTCATAGCAATGTCATATTTGCGAGGGAAGACGAAGACAACGATAGATTATCGTTTCTTGACGCTTGTGTTGAGAGAGTTGACAATACTTTTCAGCTCTCTGTTTTCCGAAAGAAAACTTTTTCTGGGCTCGGGACCAGCTTTTTTAGCTTTTGTTCAAGCAATTTTAAGGTTTGCGGCATTCGTATTCTCGTCCATAAAGCGTTTAATGTTTGTTCCAACTTTCAAAACTTACACAAAGAGTTCGATTTTTTACAACGTTATTTTGCCAAAAACAGATTTCCTTCTTCTGTTGTTGATAGGCATATTAATACATTTATGTCATAAGTTGATGACAACTCTCAAACTGTTCAGTTTTGTCCTCAGCAAGCTTTCTTTGTGAAGTTGCCGAATATTGGCCATCAGCCAATGAAACTAAGTGAGGATGTTTAAATCCCTTATTAATAAGTTTTCCATGACTCAAAATTCGAATGATTAGTGTGAATAATTTTACAATTGGTTTTCTTTTCCGTTTCAAAGACAAACTGCCATCCTCACTTTGCTAATCTCTGGTGTACCAATACAGTTGTTCACGTTATGAATTGCGGTACGTTGGTTCTACCTGCCGTACCCTGATGACTAGAGTTTCTGAGCACGCTGGGCGCAGTTGCAGAATTGGTCTTCCTCTTGACTCCCCCCACTGTCCTCTGTTAGTTCTCACGCAGAAGAGAAAAATGTTCCGGTCTTCTTAAATGACTTTGCAATCATGGCCGGTACCTCTTACAGAACAGATCTGCGCATTTTCGAATCCTTGTATATTTACAAAATGAAGCCTACTCTGAATAACACTCTCTGCCTACTCTGAAGCCTACTCTGAATAACACTCTCTGCCTACTCTGAAGCCTACTCTGAATAAAGTGCTTTTCAGCTTCAAGTCACCAACACATAGTTCAGTTGTTCAGTTTTTCCTTTACCTTCCATTTTTTTACCATTCTTTCCACCACTGTTGTTCGTGTTTTTCAAAGCTTAAACTTTTAGAAATACTCCATTAGTGAAATAATTTTTTTCTTTTCTAGTTTTGTTTTACAGAAATTTCACTGAAGGTGGACTGTTAGTCCGAAACGTTCAGTTACATTTCATCATTTGAATAAAAATTAATTTACGGGCAGCGATTTTCGCCTTGCTTTTTACATACACTCCTTATCAAAAGTTTAAGACCACTTGAAAATTTAGAAAAATGCCAACTTTTCAGTGGTACATAATTAAATGCATTCAACTAAGGATCGGTAATTACTAAAGGTAAAAAGGTGAGCAAGACAAAAAATAACAATAATATTGTAACAATTTATTAAGAAATCAACACATTTAATGAATAAAAACTTTTTTTGTTGATCAAAATGATAACACCACATACAAAAATCATAGGAAATCATTCTTTAACGACGTTGAGGGGAGCAAACATTGAACTTAGTAATGAGTACTGCCTCCATTCTTGTTAATACAAGAAAATTATTCGTGGCACACTAGAAACGAGGGTTTTCATGAGGGCTCGAGGAATGTTGTCCCAGCTCCTGAAGATGGCAGCACGAAGTTCGTTACTGACGCAAATTGTTAACCATTTCCATAAACATCTCTCGCCATCCACCCCCAAACATTTTCTATTGCGTTTAAGTGTGGCGAACATGCTGGATGACGCAAAACAGTGACCCCATTTTCTTGAAAGAAAGTCGAAGTTTGGCGGGCGTTGTGGACTGCTGCATTATTCTGATGAAAAATCTATCCATCACCACACAGACGAGGACCCTCTGCTGACAAAGATGATCTTTGCAGCATTCCGACGTAACCAGCAGCTGTTTGACGACCCTGCACCTCCTGAAGCTCCACTGTTCATCTGTAGGAAAGTGAGCCCCATACCATAACGGAGCCTCAACCACTATGGCGCGTGGAAAACATTTCAGTAGGGATTTCTTTGTCATACCAGTACCGTTGGAAGCCATCAGGGCCATCCATATTGAATTTTTTCTCGTCAGAAAACAAAACTTGAGATCACTTCTCAACGTCCCATGTTTGGTGCTCACGAGCAAACTGTATACGGTGTATAAAATTCTGGTGGTTAAAGTAAACCGGTCCCGATCATCCACTTTTCTGGCTGGCGAGTGAGCCACACGAAAGACAAAGTAGAGCCTTGGCTGGGCCTTGGAAAGGAGTTCGCCATCATACGCTACCGCCACCACTAATCTTTGCCCGAGCTTTCCTGCACCCTGAGAAGGCCTGCGCTGCGCGCACAACTTCACCGCCACTGCTATTGGAGTCCCAGCCCTGAGAGGTGGGAAGGAGTGGTTCCCATACCTAGGGGCTCGACGTTACTCTTCGCAGCTCTTCACTTCTGCTGCTGCGGAGCCGTGTTGCGACACGAGGTGAGGCTCGCTAGCTGTCAGCCAGACGTCTCCCTCGCCCCTTGCTCACTTTTAATAATAAGTGGATGATCCCATAGGACCGAACCGTTTATCTAAACTTTCCCACCAGGATTTGTGCCGTAGTGTACTCATTAATTTCCATTATTCTCTAATTCCGTGATACTTATTCTCTAATTCCGCGATACTTATTCTCTAATTCCGCGATACTTATTCTCTAATTCCGCGATACTTATTCTCTAATTCCGCGATGCTTATTCTCTAATTCCGCGATACTTATTCTCTAGTTCTAATAATTTATTCTTGCATAAGGTATGCTTAATCATTGATTCTAACTTCTCATGTCCTGTGTGCAGGTGCCTGTGTGAGGTCCCGGCACGGACGAAGAGAGCGGATACTAGTTGCTTTTCAATAAAGAAAATATTGTCCTTTAGGAAAGGAATAACTTTCCACTTAACTTATACACTTGTTTCCTTCAGCCAATAAACTGTTGGTGGAAAGTAGGATTGATTAATTTAAATCTCAAACAAATCCTTAAGATTTTTGTATATACGGGCCCCTTTGTGACGTCGAAGCAACCGAGGACCTTGTAGACGCTTTTTGTTCGTGAGTGCCGCGTGATCGTTACTGCGCTGCAATCAGCATCTGTGAAGGCCTTAATTTGCTTGGAAGACCGTCCTCTGTCTTGAGAAACCACCCGTTTTATTCTCCTACCCAATGCAGGTGAATTTTTTTTTGGTTCCCACTAGATTTTGCTGTTCCATAATTCTCTGGGTCTTTTAGGAAGTTGCAAATTACGGTTTTACTGCGGTGAATCTCAGCTGCGATTGCGCGTTGCGACAAGCCTTGATTATGCAGTTCGGCAATCCGACCACTTTCAAATTCGGAAAGTTTCCTTGCTTTGGGCATGATGAAACCTTTACGCTATCAGTGCCAACCTGTAACTAATCTAAAATGCCGGAAATTACCCTTTAAACTGAACTTTTTTCCCTGGTCTTATAATTATGTTCAACTGAAAAATTCATAATTCATTAAAAGTGTTGACTTCTTAATAAACTGTTGAAATTGAAATTTTTTGTCTTTCTCTCCTTCCACCTGTAGTAATTACCGTTCCCTAGTTGAATGCATTTAATTATTTATCACTGAAAAGTTGGCATTTTTCTAAATTTTCAAGTGGTCTTAAACTTTTGATCAGGAGTGTACAACACTCATTCAACCCGATGTATGTCGCAGCTCATTCATGCTACCCACGCCACAGCCAACACTCGCGAGATCCTGAGCGGCAACGAAGGTGGAGTAGTCACCTCTTCGAGTTGACTGCAATGGGTTGAGCTGAAGTTCAATATTTTACTTATATTTAAAGCGTATCTCAAAATACAATTTTTTTCGGAAAATTTCGTAGAAGAAAAAGTGTATATTTGATCATTTTCTACTTGGTGTGCACTTTCTTACCTCTTGTTCAGAAACACTGTGTTTAAATATTAAACATTGACTGGGTCCATCAAATACCATTAATTTTACAAGATTTTTAAAAATTTCCCAACGATCCTTCGGTGGGTCGTATCGCAAGCAACGTGTTAAACCCCAAAAATTTAAAATTGAATCGTCTTTTTTCTTGCCATTATTTTCTAGTCCAGTCAGATGCTACTCGAACGACCTCAAATTACGTATGCTCCCGAACGACCGTATGCTCCCGCATCTGAGAATTTGTGGACTTTTGTCTTCAAAACGATGTTTACTTAGGAAGAAAATAGTTCTTTAAAGGAATTGCGAGTTATAGAATAATTAGACGGTATCTTTAAAAACAACTGAAGCGAAACGAAATAAGCGAAGCGAAACGCGCCATATCGCTTTATTTGGAGCAACATAAAATATACAAAGCTCTGTCTGTGCTGCTAAAATGAAGGAAAGATTAATTTTTGATGATACGATTTTTTTCATTTGATACCTGTTGAAGAATAATGAGTTCCCACCACTTTTGGTTTAGAGAAGCCAATTTAATCATAATTTCCTGGTATATGTCACTCAGTTTTAATTTTTACGATTTTAAATATTTTTGCTAAGTGTCATTTGTTGATCAAAACAGTTATTGCAAGAAGTTTATTTATCTCCTGGGATCAGCGTTATAACCTGAAGTCAACTTTGCTTGAACATCTAGCGGGTTAGTTTCTTTCCCGTCATTTTCATGAAAAGAAATTCCGTTCTCTAACTCAGAACGTATGAGCTGCAGCATCTGAAACTAAAACCTTAGACTTGATTTCATGGTGATGCTGCCGAGATAAATTTCAGAAGTTTGGCTATTGAAACAAAGATGAGAATGGTGGAATTAAATTTTCTCATTAGGCAGGATTACCAGACAAATGCTAACCCTCATGCACCATTTAAGCATTGAACGATTCAAACTTATTTAGAACAAAGGAAGCAAAAAAATATTCATTAAATTTCATGGTAAAATTCCACTTTATTAGCCCATAATTTTATTAGCTTCGTGACCCTACTTTTACGAATTTATCGAAATGTAAAGCTTTCATTACGAGCAACTCCCAAATCGCGATAAAGTGCCACGTGCACTCTGGTCCATAATACATTTCGTGTTTCATCACGGGAAAATAGAACAGCAAATGCTAACCTCTCCATACGTGAAGCCTTGCAAAGTGTATACGCGTGACATGGAAATTTCTTGAGCTAAAATTCCCCGTGGCATTTTTGGTCTGTCCAAAAAATTACTTGACTTGTTGCATACGTTACAAAATGTACATGAACAAATTAACCACCTATGTTAAAAGACAGCCAATTTCTGTTCAAGAGTCGTACATACATGGCGGTAAGAGATAAGGTAAGAGATAAGGTAAGCTGAACTGGGCATTAATAACATTTGAAAATAACGTCTCCGCATTACGGGTTTTCTAATCTACAGCTATTTCTTATTCTGGTTTGTAAATACTCCCAAGGAATGAAGCGTCATTAACATCCTGCAACTCTCAAGATCTCCGAGGTTGATTAAACTTCAGCTTGAAAGCACCCTAATAATTTTCAAGCATCAATAATTCAGACTTGACACGTAATTTATAAAATGTGGCTAGTTTCAATTTTTCATCTACATCCAGTCGTTATTTGACGACTTGTTAGTGTTGCATTTTCACTGTTAATTCAATTCCTTGTTCTTAAATGATAGACAACGATCCAAACATGCGTATTCAAGTCTCAAAAATAATGATTCTCGCTCCGTTTCTCGTTTTTAAAAGTCCAAATGTCTTTTTAATTCAGTTTTACTGCCATTCTTTTGTCTTCGAAACGCTCGCTTCTATGACAATGGAATCAAAGGAACCAATAGAGCTTGGAACTTTATTCAGAAAATGTTTTGTGCATTGATGCGATGGCTGGAGTCAACGAGGCTTGCTTGTATTCGAGATGGACGGTCAGTTCACAACACTAGACAAGAAAGGAGTTCGCTTTTTGCTGAATAAACCGACAGAAAAGCGAGTCAAAATAGTAATACTGACTTGTTTTAGGATTCAGTTCCAAGATTTCCAGAATCGACATAACTTCCCGGCAGTTACGTTTACCGAGTGGCAATTTTGAAATCTTTTTCATCTACACATATATTTTCTTGTACGTTTTTATTATAGTTTCCTCTATTTCAAGCCATTAGGCTTGAAAATCCTTTCACATTTCTTCATGTATCATTTTTAAGTATATTGTTTCTGATACGCATTTGCTTGACAAAACAATTTACAGTATTTCCAGATGATTCTAAAATATTTTTGATTTTAGTTGTACGCTTAAATTTAACTGCAATGTGCCCTCCATACAGACGAAAAGTTCAACTCTTAACTTTTCTATTTTTAAATAGGGTCGCACACATTATAACTGAGCCTAAATGAGCTAAACTGCTTTAATTTTAATAGTTTGAGCTGGTGAGGCGAAAGGAATGGCGCACTTGGAAAACTTTAACAGAAGTAACTTTTAGAAATTTGTGAACATGATGTCAATCTTAAATTCGCGGTTCACCCTAAAAAACATTAACCAGAGGAAGCTCAATCTTCCTAATTTCAATTTGATGATAACTAACTTACGGACATTTCTTCTGCGTTGCCTTTATGAATATTTTATAATCATCCAGGTTTTGTTCCTAATATCCTATGTCGATCCTATTCCCGTCTTTATGGTGCTCGGAATACATCAACCACGTTGTTTATCACTTCTGAATATCTTCATTTTCAGTTTTTCGACAAAACGCACTTCTCAATTACAAAACGCCTTATGCTGCATTGTTCATTGGGTGTCACAAAACGTGCACGAAACCTCACGTCCAATTATACACACATTTCCTGTCCGAAATTAACTATACGCACTCAATAATTGTTCGAGCTGTTTACATTTTTTCGATAGGCGTACGAGCAATGAATTTTACACACATAAGATTCATAAATGTTTAAAAAGAATGGCAGAGAGTCATGAGTACTGAAGACGACCGAAGTCTAGACTTCGTGAACTCTCAAAATTATTCACGTATAACATCTCAAATTTGAATGAAATTCAGGACGTCATTTTAAATACATCTGCTTCGTAAATGATGCTTCCAAATCTCAGTTCCTGATGCAGTTATAAATAGTCCGTCGTTGGCTATGAATACAATATGAATGTCCGGTAAAGTGTCTACAGTAGATGATATGTATTAAAAAGAACTATCAACATCACTTACATGTAAAATTTTTCATCATTTTCGTCTAATGCAGAAATATAATGGATGTGCGTACATATAACCTATTTAATTTAATGCGATTACAAGGTTTATTTAAGTTCCAATATTTAAAATCTAAAGTTTCTCTAAAATTTTACTTCCTAATGGCTTATATTAGAACCCAGTACAAGCTAAAGTTATTATTGTCTATCCTTGTCAGTTCTTTCACTCGTCCTCAAGTTTACAGAAGACGTAAAGAATTTTTCCAGAAGTTGAGCTATTTATAGAAGACACGATCATTTAAACTAATGGCTTCACTTTTTTGTAAATCATCTTAATTTTCTGAACTTTGAGCTCTTGATTTCATTCAAAAAATCAGCAAATGAGAGAAGTTTGAAAGGAATTGCTCCTGCTCAACCGGTTAACTCGATGGAAAGTTTTCACTTTCAATTCTGTTCCGACTGTTCTGAGTGCCGTGAGCTCTGTTCACGATTGCGTGCGAAGATTTCTAACTCGCAACGAACATGCGAGACTCTTGTTCTTATCTTGAAGATGTTAGGCACAACTGACCAATAGATTTGAGTGAGGAAATCGTAAGCGATAAGTAATGACAAGGACGAGTCACATGGTATACAGAAGTCATATTAAATTCGTTCAGTGACGGAATCACCTTTTCTTTGCTTGAACATCAGCTATTTTAATGTTTCTTTTATGGCTGGCAAGCCGTTGGACAAGACCAGGACCTAAATAAACTGGGAAATGTTGTTCTGGTTATTTTGATATAAAGCTAATTAAACTTCTCCTCTGGACTCATAATTTAGTTCAGCCGACGCGTTTTACAGGACCCAGATGGCCGCCAGCAGTCATTTCGTAGTGATTTACCACGCTCAGATATTAGAGATACTTCCATCCGGCAACTGTGCTTCAATATCACGCAATATTGGTTTTACAGTACTACTTGAAAAATATCGTTGTCTCTGTTTTACCTTTAGGCAGCACCTCTCTTGACGCTTACGATGAAAAAATGACTTGCACATTTCCGTTCTGGAAGTCAGCTTCTCGGTGCTTTACTCGCTGCAAATGGTCCTTTTTCAACACCCATTACCAGGCAGTGCTTGCATTGCATGCTCAGTTTGTGTTCATCTGCATGACACTACCTTCCTGATAAGTATCGAGGAGACAATGCCAAGGAAATTAAATGTCTTTTGGACACCTAAGCACATGATACTTTGAATTATGCCATTAATAATTTAGCATGGTTCATTGTAAGCCAGAGAGTAATCACAGAAACTGTGTTCTATCGACTTGAGACTGCGGCTGAAATACAGGCGGGTAAATTATTTTGCATTTTGAGCCAGCATACATCAAGCTCAAATTACTCGCTCGCTAAAATTTGGCCAGAGATGCTAATTCGTGCGCAGTAACA
Source organism: Platorchestia sp. MABIK (assembly GCA_014220935.1). Classification (NCBI taxonomy): domain Eukaryota; kingdom Metazoa; phylum Arthropoda; class Malacostraca; order Amphipoda; family Talitridae; genus Platorchestia; species Platorchestia sp. MABIK. The sequence continues at coordinate 208,027 of JACJUY010000544.1, read as the reverse complement.
TGAAGGCTAAATCTCCCAGAGAATGATGCAGTGGAAAAAAATAATATAAAGTCAGTGTACATGAATTGAACAAAATGCTGAACAATGAAACTAAAGGTGTTTTTCTAAAATATTCTACATCACTGACAATGTTCCTAATTTTGAGAGAAATAATTTCAGCGTCAGCTACGTCGTCTTTGTGCAAAAATGCGTACAAAATCATTTCATTTCCGAGCTTGTTACATTCCTACTGGCTTTGCTAAGACATTTCAACAGGTATACATTTTCGGACGATGAGTTTAGAATCTCAAATAATGAGCATGCACTGCAAAGTCCCGGAAGTGCTAATGTACCCAAAACACAAAAAGTCACGGTATATCCTGTCACGAAAATCGTATCCAAACGAATTCAAATGCTGGCCTCCCGTGAGATAATGAACCCGCCATATGATGCAACACATGATATTCACTGCTGGTGTAGAGCAGAGATATTTTCAGTAATTTTACGTTAGTAGTAAATAAGCATTGGAATATGGGAGCTGCTGCCGCTCTGGCAATGTCAGGTTGATGAATAATAAGGTATTTTTAAAAATAACTGATGATCAATCAGCGAAGCGAAACGCACCTTGTCGCTTTAATTGGAGCGACACAAAATATGCAACTCCCTGCGCTGCTGAAAAGAATGATAGATCAATTGTTAACACGACTTTTTTCATTTGATAGTTGTTGAAGAACATCCCTGTATAGCCACTGCTTCGAAACGCTCCGGTACCGTGATGAACATTGGTAAAAATTTGGTAGCCATTGCGAATTGGGTCCCTGAGAAGTCAGTTCAGCTAAGCCAATGTATGCTTCTGCTTTGTGTTAAAACTTTGCATAAATTGAAATTCTTCCCAACATATGTATAGAGGACATGAGCCGTGTCCACGAACTCGTTTTAGTAATGACGATGTCGTTCTGAGAAATTGATTTGAAAAAACATTTTACGAAAATTCAAACAGATCTCTTGGACGATAGAAAAGAAAGCAGAAAGTTAGTGAAATCCGCATGCAAAAAAGATTTTACCCTAGGATTTTGTATTGTATTTTGATTTCAAACCTTTGAAAGCAATTTTCATTTTGATAGATTTTGCACATTTTGTAGAATTCGGCAAAATCCTAAGAATACGGAGGCCCATATTTTGAGTATATATTTTCAGCTCGCGTATGAATATTCTTATTCGTAGCCCTTCAAAAGTTTTGATAATATGTTATGAAAATTTGAGTCAACTAATGGTACAGAATAATTTTTTGAAGAATTTTCTGCCTTGGTCATTTTCTCAGCAAAGTGAAAAAATGACTGTGAATTATTACCAGAAGGAGTTGCTGTAGGTGCGAAACACATGAAAACCATGAGAGATGGAGTACGAGCTACTTCATGCACACATAGAAATTTCGCATACTTCATTTCAAATTTTAAAAATGTATCTAGGATTGAAGTCTACTGCAAATATTCGGAAAAATTTCAGCCAAATCCCTGAACAAACTTTGACGATCTCTACATCAGTTCATGAATTTTGAGTTTCAGTTAGCCTGTTCAATGGCTGCATTATTTTTTACTTTTTATTTTTACAAGCACAATTCAAGGAAACATGTGGGATGATGGAAAGCTTTGAAGTGCCCATGTATTCTTGAAACTGTGTATAATGATCTTTCGTGCGTGTGATTCGAAAATAACATTGACATTACGGCAAATTCAAATTCGACAGCCTAGCCACCATTATAAAGATCCTTCCTCGTTGTTAGAATTTAGATCGCGTTTATAAGTCATTTTCCGATGACGTCTTTTTCTGGTATTTTCTGATGTTCGACAATCATTATTATTTTCTGATGCTTATCTTTCTGATTACTAATGGCTATATACAAGGGATTAAATAAACAGGCTTCCAAATTAGTAATTTAATATAGAAATGATGACTTGAAATAACGATGTCTTCTGATTCAAATAGTTTACACAATCGATGGACAGGAATTTATTTATGATAAACTCAGATCGAGGTGAGGCCTCGTTACTGAATCAGTTAGCGGAACACAGATTATCTAATACATTGAATGAATTTACGCATACATAGTAGGTACAGAATAATGCTCCGTACACTGTAATCAAATGCAGATTCCTACACGTAAGATAACACGAATGAATGGTAATAGTGGACACATGAAGAATTGATACTCATCTGCACTCAAATTCCAGATTGGCGACTAAACCAATTGAGTCAATTGGTGTACAATGAATCGTCGTCTCGCATACCCGCGAGGGTAGCGAACGAATACACACGACCTCTACCTCACAACGCTGCCCTCCTCTTAATGCCCAGACGCCGTCTCGCAGACGAACAGCCACAGTGACGCTGTTATGATTGGGAACATACGTGTCATGGTTCACGATTCTTTACATTAATAATTTACCGGAAATAGCAAGTGTCGTCAGATAATTAGATTAGATTACGTTCACATATTAATTAACAAGTAATTATATGGAATGAACAAGATTCTAGGTGTCTACGAATAGAGTTGAGATATGTGAAGAGTAATAGAGGTATCTAGCACTTCAGCTTTCTCAAGACGCTGGGGGACGTGGAGTTCTCCAGAGTGGGGGTGTCAAGGTGGGATAGTTTTCAAATGACGCTTTCTCAAGGTTGACGGTTTGACGGTTGACGGTTTGATGCGATGTTCTGGGCAATGTTCGTAGAACTGAGCACATGCTGTTCGTATCGACGATAATATATTTTTGATGGCGGATCTTTTCCGAAGGTGATCGTTGGCCAAACGAACCCTTCTTCGTAACGTTTATTTAAACACGACGTAGGGTATCTAAAGCGTAAAACCACGACAGTGCTCACCAAACTGATGTTCAAGTTGTTGAAAAATATTTTGATCGGTAAATAAATATACTTTTTCAGGGGAATTGAAAACAATTCCTTTAAAAATTTAGAACTTGCCGAAAACATCCATACATTGGAAGAAATTCAGGAAGTCGGAAATACACATAATTCAACAGGAATTTCTTCAGTAAGTTTCTCCCAAAGAACTCTCAGGAAAATATTTGAAAAAATGAAATCACGCAGCATTCGAAAGAAAGAATATTCAGTGCAAGTTCAACAACAGTAAATAACTTCAGCGTCACAATTTGTAAGCCTCAATGAAACAAATCAAAAGACAACCCTTCACTGCGGTATTAATTAGGTTTTCCTGAGAAAGTCACTTCTACGGCAAAGATGCAGAAATAAATATTTTCCTCGGCGGAGGAAAAGATTAAAAGCTTTTCCGACCTCAAGATCTCCTCCCCGGAAGATTGCCCGAACGCATTCGAGGCTTTTGGTGGGGGATTAGTTCCCTCAGGGCATTTATGATCGGCCACAAGTGTTGTTTGCACTGGGGAGCAGCTAGAGGGATCGAAGATTCGCTTCCTTGCAGAAAGTTATCTCACGTGTTGATGAGAATGTGCTTCTGTGCGAGGTGTGTAGTTTGTGATATCAATATTGAGGAGAGTAGATTGTAATATCAATTTCGAGGAGTGTAGATTGCAATATCAATATCGAGGAGTGTAGTTTGCAATATCAATTTCGAGGAGTGTAGATTGCAATATCAATATCGAGGAGTGTAGTTTGCAATATCAATATCGAGGAGTGTAGTTTGCAATCTCAATATCGAGGAGTGTAGTTTGCAATATCAATATCGAGGAGTGTAGTTTGCAATATCAATATCGAGGAGTGTAGTTTGCAATATTAGTATCGAGGAGTGTAGTTTGCAATATCAACATCGAGGAGAGTAGTTTGCAATATCAATGATACGTTAGCGTTAGTGTGATATGTACTTGAGATATTCAGCTTGTGTGGGCATGAACAGTGTAAGGAATAAACGGTGACCGAGAGTCTGAATGACATCAAAGATATATCGTGTATAATAATGAGAAATCCACTCTATGTACGTGAAAAATGATTTGAAATTTACCATTCCTGTACTTGAGGATGATAAGTGAAATATCAATAATGAAAATACCATGGGATTCACACTTCACGCCTCAGAAATGAATTAATATTTTCTTGAGTCTGGTGTTGAACCGTTCGCACTAATTCGAAATTAATGATTGTCTGCCTATCTCCTGAGATAGGATAACATATCCATGTAGTTTGAAACCTAGTATGTTTTCTTTAAATAAGTAGGCATGAATTTTTTTTAGGCCTGCCTAGGCATGAATTTATTTGCATGCCTTCGCATGAATTTATTTGAGCATCCATAAGCATGAATTTACTTAAACTAGCGTAGGCATGAATTTATATAAGCATGCGTAGGCATGAATTATTCATTTCAGTGTACGTAAGCACAAATTTCTTTATATATATGCACGTACTCATATGTCGAAAACATAGGTATCTTTATACCCTCGTTCAAAATAGCTCATCGTGTATGGTAAAAGCGTAAAGTGTAAATGCGTGTGCTAAGGATACGTAAGTATCTGATGCGACACTTTCAACGGTTCATTGATGGCAAATGAGATTTAATTCGTGCCTAATCTAATTTGCTCTGTGATAATCTTACATTTCGTTTGAGAGAAAGGAAATTTAATTCCCCACAAATTAAACTTTGCGTGTGGCAAGTCGTACTTCATTTAGAATAAATCTGATCTCATCAATAGCGAACCAAATTTCTTTGACACCAACTAGATTGCAGTCGCTACCAATCGACTTGGACGTGATATCTCACTTTAAAATATGAGAGCATATATACTTGAACTTACTATCAATTTTGAAAAATGTATTTTGGGATTTTTCTGGAAACTTGTCTTCTTTTTTTCGGCTGCTCTATTTCTTGTAGAGAGATATCATTAAAATCCCTTACGATCAATGTTTTTCCACTGTAATTTAAAAAATCATCAAATGATGTTTAGGCCTCCAGTTCACTGGGCAGGGGTATAAGCAGGCAGACCAACCAAACATGCAATCAAGCAAGCTAAAATATGTGTTTTATTATTTGAGCGGGATTTACTTAGATGCGACAAGCCACAGAAAGTTAGACTAAGTTGTCGGTATAAGGAATGCAAGTAAAAACTAATCTTAATGTTATAAAAATTCATTTTTGGCAAATTTGGATATCAGTAAAACATGATGATTATTGGATGATAGGCAACAATAGTTAAAAAATATGAGCAGGAATACTGTAGTCATCCCATCGATACAAAGTACAGTACTTTAGAAAATGTGTCTACAGAGAACATAGAAAAGCATCTGGAGAGGAAGCGAATCAGAATAATCGTATGATTAAAATAAGAATGCTAGAATGTTGTCCAAAACAGGCTCAAGCCGATTAAAATTATTTTCATCATCATTTTGTGGGTCTAGTGATGGTTCACGAGTTATTTTTATCCATTCACCTAACATAACGTAATTCTTGCGTACATACAATTGTTTTAATTTCTCTGAAACAGCAATTCACTCTTTTTATTCAGTGTGAACGTAATTTCTGAAACGACACAATTTATGACGTCATTAGTTTCACTCCCCCTTAGTTCACAGGCCCATATGCTGACTTTATAGTCGCATGGAAACGTCTTCGCAAAAACCGCTTTGTTTTCGCTAAGTAAAACAAAGAAAGCTCGGAAAAATTAAGGTCCTGTTGAGCAAATGAGCTCCATTTGTTGTGATGCTGAGCTCTCATTAGCGTCAGCGGCGGTCTCCACTAATGCTACGAATTAGTAGTTAGAGCAACTGAACCAGCTACGATATTGAGACGATGGCCCCCCTGTGGCAACGGGATGAAAGGAACACGGCGAAAACCTAAGGAGAGTTTCGTTACTCGTGTCTGAAATAGAAATACAATTACCATCGTCCATGAGGGTCAAAAACGGTAGTCAAATCCTCAAAAATGAGAACGGAAATTATACTACAGTAAATTTAAATTTCTTAGATTAGATAAATTAGTTTGAGCATCCCTAACCAAACAAAGGAGATCCATAGAGAGGAAGACGGACTTACGTTCTACTATGGACTTAAAGGAATCTATTCATAAGGCACACATAAACAGTGTGTTGAGAAAAAGTTTGTGAAACAAGATAAAAGCTGAAGAAAAAAGTAGTAGGCGCTGAAAAACAGGATAGCAGTGAACAGAAAAAAGATGATTCGAAGCAAAACAAAGACTTGTTTCATTTCAACAAAAGGAAGGCCTACTTGTGCTCAGCACGGGACCTCCCCATTTTCCTTGGGAGCACCAATTCTCATAGAAACAACATTTGTAGCCTTTCAGGGGCTTAGGTTGCTAAAGCAAATAAGTTACACACATACAGTTAGCGAAGAAATTTTTCGTACACCCCTCGTCTTTCAAAACTTTCTAGAATTACTCAAAAATTATTATTGCCACAGGCATAGGATTTTCACAGGGTGTGAAGCACTTATTAGTGGCAATAATACGAAGTTTCTACAACAAAAAATTATTTTTGAAAGATTTAACAAGCTGAACTTTAGAAACACGAAAAAACAAAATAATTCATACAATTGAGAACTTTACATTTCATTGAGAAGTATTTACCGTTATACTGGTTTTATTGAAAAAACTTATGTCTAAAATGTTCTTGAACATTCTAGATGTGAAATCATTCTAGAAAATTGAGCCGGAGCTAACTGGGAGCCAGAGGAGTAGAGCTCCGTCATTCGTACACAAGCGCCACGATGGAAAAAATTTAGGAACACGGTGTGGACATCAGACAGAAGACTATTGGCTGCCACAAAGCTGGAAATAGTTATGGCCACATATCTAAGTGTTTGAGCATCCCAAGGTCTACGGTACAATCTGTTATAAAAAAATTGGCTAAGTTTGATACTGTAGAAACGTTGCCTGGGCGTGGCCGCAAAAAAACTCTCAGTGAGAACTTCTCGAAAATTGTGTCGTGAAGTCAATGTTAATCCAAGAGTGAAGCTAGACTACATTCCCTAGAGATTGAACACTCAGGGAACTAGCGTGATCAATCGCACAATCCAGCGCTGTCTGAACAAGGAAGAACTACTCGGGCCCCGACCTCGAAGGACTCCACTCCACAAGCCATGTAATGTTGCTGCTCTCTTTAACTTTACAAAGTCACACTTGGATAAGGACAAAGGCTTTAGGGAGAGAGTATCATGGAAATCGAGTTACTAAAATCGAGTTTCTCGGTCACAATGACGTGAAGAAGGTTTGGCGTGAGAATGGGGAAGCTTTGCTGCCGAAGAACACTGTGCCAACAGTTAAACACGGAGGTGGATCACTGATGTTTTGGGGTTGTTTTGCTGCATCGGGTACTGGAAAATTGGTTGCAATTGAAAGGAAGATGAACTCTGATGACTATATTTCTGTTTTGGACGAAAACTTGAAGGTATTAGCTAATAGTTTGGGACATGGAAGGCGGTGGGTATTTCAACAAGATCATGACCAAAGGCACACGGCCAAGTCTTCAACTAGCTGACTTCAAAGAAATGAGATAAATGTGCTTCCATGGCTTTCGATGGGTCCTGATTTCATGTGGCAGGAATTAAAAGTCAACATCAACAAGAGAGCTCCAAAGAATCTTCAGGAATAGAAACGCATCGCCATTAAAGAATGGAACAATAATTCATCTAAAACTACGGAAAAGCTTGTCAAAAACTCTAATAAAAGGCTTTTAAATGTCATAAAATGAAAGGTCACGCAATTGATTAGTATAAATGTACTCAAATGATAGATTCACCTCAATAAAGTGTATCACTACTCACTTTATGAATAATATTGTCTTATCGTGTCTCTGAAGTTTAGCTTGTTAAATCCTTCATAAGTAATATTTTTTCCCAGAAACTTCGTCTTATTGTCACTAATATGTGCTTCACACCCTGTGAAGCACATATTAGCATCCTGTGGCAACAATAGTTTTTTAGTAAGTCAAGAAAATTTTAAAAGGAAGTTTTCAAAGGTGTACGAATAATTTTGTCGCCAACTGTGTGTACCTGGTTGTAACTTAATGAAAAGAGGGCTGAAGATGCAATTAAAAATATTTAAGTAGCTCCTCATAAACATACTTTTTGTAAGGGATTTCTGAACTAGAAGACTACCAACCATTTTCATGACTTATCGTGTATTGCATTTTTTTTATTAACTCAACTAAATTGAATTTAAAATCCTCGAATGGTTTCACTTTTGTTAAAGTATTAATGTTGCTAATTTTGTTTGCGTCTCAAAGTTTCACAAGTTCTCAGAACGAAGGTACTCCTGCGTGCAAGCTAGAAAAATGAATATTATACTAAACTGAAAAAGACCCAAAAAATCGACTTCTGCCCTCTGGCTCAGACGGATATGGCACGACATTCGTAGGAGGCTCAAAGCTAGCTGTAAATTTCTAGAAAAAGTTTGTAAAGTTCAAGATCACTTCGTTTTTTACAGTACAAGAATTAATAACAGAGCGGTAAATAGAAGTTTGATTGAAAATCTCTTATTCAAAATTGGGGATCATGTTTTTAAAATAGGCGTTTCGACTTCTAGGGATCATTCTCAACAAGATCAGATCTGAAACAAGGAAGGATACTTGACATTTTTTTAATTAGTGACATGTGGATTAAAAATGGTAAAATAAAATATTAAAATGTTTTTTTTTCAAGGGATGAGCTGACTGAGTGTCGTCTAACTGGCCTTCACGTTATGGATTAAAAAAATAGTCTTCACAATTACTTGAAGTTGAACAGAGGTTTCATTGCTTAAACATCTATCCATAAATGTTTTTAAATAAGGCTGCATCCCTCGCTCTGTCATTGATGATCAAAGTTGAAAGAGCTTAGGAAACAGCTATTTTTTCACCATACAAAGTGCATCGACGACTTTGTCCATTTGAATGCAATTTACATATTTTCAATTTAATTGAACACAACAAATTAGGTCATAGTTCGTTAAGTTCCTTTCACAATCATTGCCAGGTTCCAGACAAAAAATAAATTTTCATTCTCATAAACAGGGGTCCAACTACCCTAAAATTTACATCATTTACATCATTTTTCAAACTTCCCTTTTCACATTTCTATTGCAACTAGGTTAACGAAAATGCGCACAGATATGTGAAATTGAATTCTGA
>JACJUY010000544.1:158635-198824 GCA_014220935.1 Platorchestia sp. MABIK | reverse complement strand
TCCCTGAAGCGGGACCGGTATAGTTCAGAGCACATTGGAGACATGCGCCCCGGACCACTTCTCGTTGTCATCTGAGGAAGCAACCCGCGAAGGTCCCTCCTCAACTTCACTCGGATCCGTAGCTGAGGCTTCGAATTCGCTCGTAAAGATAAACGAACATTTTAAGCATGTCCAAGGTTATTAAGGTCGCCAGGAAAGTGAAGCACTCCCCCCTTTGCCCCGCTTGTCATAAGTGAGCGTTCTTACTTTTTAGGCCAGTTTGTTATAAAAGCAGACCTAGTCCCTAAGTATGCAAGATATGGGTTGTCTTGCACGGGACTCTGGTAAGGAGCAAGGCTGGATTTGCGACAATGCAACACCTGTATCACTCAACTTAAATCTAATGAGATTCAACACCGACCCCGGCAGTCCGGACAGCAGCAGTTAAGCACACAAAATTATAAAATATACATTTTTTTTGTTATGTTTACTTAAGAAAGTTATTTGGAAAGGAAAAGAAAATATTCAAGAAGAGAAAATAAAATAGATACCAGGATTTTTTCCAGTCGAACTCTAGCCAAGCTCTACCGTCAAAAGGATTGCGCTGAGAAAAGCCGGCTGAATTGCCGTTTAGGCAAAACTGCTTTCAGCAGCTTAACTTAAGAACTTTTAGTTCTTCAAAAAAACTAAAAATGAAGAGGTGAATATTATTTTCGAAAAAAGTAACTATGTCCCGCCGCCCGTCCGTGCGGCGTAACTTTCCGAATTAACGGACACTGAAGACATAGACTTACCTAACACCCACAGTGGGGTCAGGGAACGCTGTAATTTAAGACAATTTTTATGACAAGCATAACAAAGAAAAGGAGGCTCACCTGAAGATCTTCGAAGATAATATTCAGGCGAATACGTCTCCAATTAAGCCGGCTGTCAATGACACTAAGTCCCGGAAGCAGGGGTCGGTTGAGGCCAGAGCCCGCATGGTACACATTAGTTGCACTCGCGGAGACGACCAAGTTGAATCTGAGCTGGCAACAAGCTTCGGCCACCTCTATAGTTTGCTCAAAACCGTTGCTGTGGCTTCGGACTCGTGCAAGAAGATCAGACGAACGATTTAGTTATGTTCACTGATATTAGTCGCCAAGGAAGTGAAGCACCCCCGCCATCGCTCCGCTTTGTCATAAATTGCCAGCGTAATTACCTTTTAGGCTTGTTTAAATTGATTAAAGCCTTTGTCCTTTATTGCGCAAGGTATTGGCTGTCTTGCACAGGACTTCAGCAACGAGCGATGGCTGGATTTGCGACAGAATATTATGTATCACCTTTTTGTGTTAAATAAACGGTTATTGATCATTTCTTCTTTTTCTTTCTTGGACATCTCGAAGAAAAATGAAGCATGCATTCATGCTTCATAAACGTGTATGTCTTTAATTTTACAATTAGCTTCTGAAAAGTTTTCTGAGGAGTATTCTCTTCTTTGATCTTTAATGAAAGGGTATAAAATATGATCAAAAGATGGTGTAGTCACAATAATATATGATGGTTTGCGAGCGTCCGAAGAACATTTTACGTTTGCCAGCTAAATGTAAGTCTTTTCGCTTGAACTGATTCTCCAGTACCACAGATGAAAGCCTAGGTAAATGTATCATCCATCTATTGTTGTTGCCAGGTGTCGTTGTGTGTTGTAGTGGCGGGCCTATGAAATTTGGAAATGGTGAATTGTTCATTATGTGTTCACTGCTTCAATCAGTAATAAATCTGATTATTTCTTTGATAATTAGAGTTAGTTAAATTTTTGGGATTCTAAAACGCTGTAGGTGGTGAGGCGTTTCTCTTCCTACTCGAGAACTTTTCCTCAATGAAAGATTCTGAGTAAACAAACGATCGAATGTAAACAAAATGACACTTAATTTTATTCTCAGCTTAGTTTTGAAATCATTTATGGTAATTATACTGCAAAACGGATTTAGTTATGCAGTACAGGGCATTGTTTGAAAACAAACACAATAAACGTAGTTATGCCATGATTTAATTGGTCTGATATGATTGATAGAAATGTATCTAGAAAACGTCCTTATGGTTAAAAAGTTCTCTTAACTGTAGGGCTATGCCACAGTTCTCACTGCTGACACTGCAGAGTATGTAACATGTATTGTTTTGTCTCTGGTTAATGTCAGTTGCCAATATAAGTTTTAGTAGAGTGTTAGTTTACCTGTAAAATATATCCCTGTAAATTACCTATCAGTTGTGATTATGAAAACTATTTAAAAACAAAAATTTGAAGGTTGAATTGAGTAACAATATTAATGTATTCAAGCTAAATTCACAATGATGATCAAAATATGTCTTTTGTCTTTGATTTATGCCTGAGAGATTGCTCACATCCTGTTGCACGTCATCAATTCAGGAGATGTAAGCTAGTTTGATAAACACACCATCAACAATTTGCCTGCAGTGCTTCATTTAGGTGCCATACTTCATTTGGTACAAATTTGCATCAACATTCTGACATAAGTGCTAAAAATTCCTCAACTTGAGTTTAGTTAGGTAAGGTTCAGTGAGGTTTGTTCATTTAGATGCTTTGCCAAGGTTCCCTTGCTTACAAAATATCAGTTATGCATTGGAAAAAACAATTACGAATCAGATTTGGTGCACACCAGTTGTAATAATATTAATGCAATGCTCATCAAAATGATGAGTCTAAAATTAATTCTCAGTGTCAATTTTAATTGATTAATATTTGATGCACCAACATAAACTTCTAAAATAATTGTAGGTCGATATTGAGTTTGATGCGCTCACGGAAATTAGAAATTCTGTTCCAAAGAAACACTAAAGGGACACATTTAAAAAACATTTTATACCAATGACATTCTGCTTGCTGATGCATTATTTTTGAGTTATTCAATTTTGAAATTATTGGAATGTTGTATATAAAAGTGAAGGAACGGACACCTAAATATGCTATAATACAATATTGACATAACGATGGGTAAGGTTGGGTTAAGTAATGTTGGGTTTGTTAAATAAACTAACCTAAAATAACTTGAATCAACCTAAAATGCCTCACCTTAACTTACCCAAACCGACGCTGTTTTCTCCAGCCAAGAAAGTGGGCGTGACCAACTATTTGGCAACCAAGCAACCTATTATATAATGTAATTCTTATCTGAATGTGATTATTGATATATCTTGAAAATAACGCATCAGCAAGCAGAATGGCATTCATGTTAAACGTTCCTAAATGTTTTCCTTCAGTGATTCTTTGAAACAGAATTTTAAATTTCTGTGAGTGCATTAAACTCCATAATAACCGAAAAAAAAGCTGTTGCACGAACACAAAAAAGATTCAAATTTACGCCAAACATTTTTCACCCTATAATTATTGTCCATGTAGATGCATGATTTTGGTCTCATTCAACACGGAAAGACTGAAAACAGCGTAATGTATGATCGTTTTGAATTGTAAAAATATAACTAATACATTTGACTTAACTGGTATTCCCCAGAAAAATCCTAGAAGTTTTTAGTTTTGGCATTTCTATTGCAACTAGGTAAAAGAAAATGCATACCGATGTATAAAATTGAATTTGAACACATTTGCTTCTATAAAAATGTTTTGATTTTTGCAAGAAATAAAGTTATTCTGCAAACATTTATACTTAAATTTGGGCAAAACCCTACTCCTTCTACAATTTTCAACGTAGAAGAGTGATTTTGGTCTCATTTGATGCGGTACAAAAGTGGAAATAGGATAACAAGGTGGAATTCTATTTACATTCCAAATTAGATTTTCATTTTGGAAAACTAGTATTAAAGTGGGGGAAAAATTGTTCTTGGATATTTGTAGCCAGAAATTTTTATAATTTGAAATTCAAAACGATCGTACGTTACACTGTTTCCACAGTCTTTCCGCATTGAATGAGACCAAAATCATGCTTCTGCCTTGACGATTGTAGGGTGAGAAATGATTGACATAAATATTTATTTTTTTAAATTTGTGCACTAACTTTTTCTTCTATTGCAAAATTTGAATATTTTTATCGAAAAAAATGTGTTCAGAATTCAATTTTACATATCTGTGTACATTTTTGTTAACCTAGTTGCAATAGAAATGGGAAAAGTGAAATTTGAAAAATTAGGTAAATGAGGTAAATTTTAGGGTAGTAGCTTCCTTAAGAAGGCTTCAACTAATTTATCTAATCTTTAAAATGCTTCCAATAGATCATCAAAAACAAAGAATTTGATGCTAGCACTACTTAATGGTTGTCTAAAAATTTGCTTTACAATAGTGTTGTCAATTATACCATAATTTTTAAATGTTTCAAATTGTATTAAATGGCTGTTGAGAATTATCATATTTGCAATGATCTGCAATTGCATGAGATCAAATTGTCTTTTTAGGAAACTGAAAGCACTATGGTAAAATAAGCCATAAAGCAGTAGAAAATTGATCCATAACTGCTTTACATCACTCTAAATGTACATTCTGTATTGGATGCTGCAATTTATGATGGCATAAATTTGACCACACCTCTGCTTACTCATCAATTATTCCCTGTCTATGTTCTATTTTCTCAAATAATCCCTATTTACTGTATTGCTTACATACATACCACTCATGAAGGTGTAATTAAAGGTCTTTAGAACTAAAATTTGGGGAATAGTTTGACCTTCTTCTCTGGGACATAAGATAGGCAGTGGGCTTGGATTAGCAAGATTCGTCTATCCAATGCTACAGGGACTCGTGCCCCCAGGGTTATTATAGTGTTAAGTTACCTCAGCTACAGGTAGGCTTTTAAGAATTTTAAATTTCATCTTTCATGTCCCCTTTGTTTCTTTCAGTTTTCTTACATTCTTTGCTTTCTTTTTTGTCCTCAAATTTCTGTTTTTTCAAATTGTGCAGCTTGCATGGGAAATCTTATGCACCATTTCACCACTTTCCACAGTCCATACTAATTGGTGCCTGTTCACTCTCTTGAGATTGCCAGTGATGGGGCTAAGGAGTTTTAAACTAATACTGTTAATCCTGGGTAATGAGTTTAATTTGTTCCAAGATTGATCTTGCAAGGAAAAAAAAAACACGACACAGAACCGGTTATCCAATAGAAATACATCTAGAATCAGTTGATATGTTCCAAGATCCTAAAAAACTCTCATGCATTCTCATACACACATTTAAGGTGTTTGGAAAAAATGTTTATGTATAATCATTTTATCTTAATAAGACGTCATGTTATCCAAAAAGAGTTGACGGAATAAGCTTATAGAAATTGTTTATAATGATACCACCAGAATGTTTATCAATGATCTTGTGTTTCTGGTAGCTTCTATGATTATGTGTTTTATCTATATTGACTTATTGTGGATTTTTTATAACCACTAGCATCCTTGCTTGCTCCATGGTGAACAAACAAAACTGCATTTCAGATGAAAAGGGAAAGTAATGAAGTACAAAAGAACCCGAGTTTTATGCCTTGACTCAACGACCATGTAGCTAAGATTCATGCAATGGGAGGTTGGTGTGTAGCATCCTCTGCTTCTTGTTTTGTTTGGGCTGGTCTTGACCTGCAGATGCGGGAAAAAGGGAAAACTTCGGATGACTTGCAAAGAATTTCACTCATAATTCGAGGTTTTTCTTGTGAACTGCTACAAAATTTGATTGATTTCTTCCTTATATCTCTAGATGCTTATAAGCCAATGAGTTCATACCAGGGATCCACTGTATTATTGATGAATAATAAAATAGTTAAAATAAGTGTGAAGTGTGAACAACTTGGAAAAATCAAAAGCTACAGGAAAACAGATATGATATTCATTTTGCAGATTTAATAAAGCTATAAGAGATGCTTATGGCAATATTAATGTTTTTAAATAGAAAAATGCAATGAAAGGGTCTGTTTTTGCAAAATCATTGACTGTCAATGAAGCAGAGATCTACTCTATAAAACACTCGGTTTGCATTGCAGTTGTTTGATTGCATTTAATCTAATTTTTAGTCAGAGTTATAATAAGTATTGATCTATTTGGATATTTCTATATTACATGAAGAGTTAGCTGTTAGGCTTTGATTGTCATATCATCTCAGGAAACTCTTCAATTGAGTTGTAAATCTTGCATCTATTTACTGTTCAATAATAATTCAATCAATATCTGGTATCATTCAGGTTTCATATATTTAAATGGTGGATGTGACTCAGTGGACAGTGAAGAAAATTTGAACTCATTACTGTAGTTACTCTAAATGCCATCTGTTGGCCATATTGTTTATAAATTTGAGGAGAGAGCTTTCTTGTCAATGTATTCAGTTACCGTGAGGTTTAGAAGAGAGAACTATTGTTACATCAACGGTTGATACAGAAGCTCTGTTTTGGATTAACTCAGGTGTTTAGTGCTTGTGGTGGGAAAGTGGCAGTGCACATCTGTTGCTCAAATTTGTATAATAATTTGCATGCAAGTGTACAAAATCCAAAGATGGAAAAAATAGTTTTTGTATGTTTCTGCATGTTGTCAGTAATGTTGCTCACAGGTCAATGTCTGTTTTTTCATGAAATGGTCTCAGTTCACAGAATTATACTCAGTATTGGTGTCTTAACTATTAAGGCCAATAATTTTCTGCTGGGTATAGGCTTTGGCTTGGTGTTATCTTGATATAGTTATGGAATCAAACTCTTGATCTTGTGCTTAAAGTAACTGATCAATCTCTTCAGCAAGTGATGAGTTTCATATTTCAATTATGCCTTTTTGGGAATAAGAAAATTGTGTATTATTGTTGGGTTTGAGCCTTGAGGTTATAGTGGTATTGCCAAGATCGCCATAATCCATCCAGAACCAACATATGTACTTGACTGAACTCTAGCAGCTATGAAGTGGGGTTTGAAACTTGCACCACGGCCAAGCAAGCTGAGCTTTCTGCTAAGTTCTTGCATTGTAACTGCGCCGAATGGTTGAGTTAGTGTGTGTCTGTCTGCCAGCTTTCTACTTTTGAGAGCAGGTTTTCCAGGTTGTTTTACAGTTTGAATTATCTAATTCAGCTGTTTTCTAGGTATTATTTGGGGATGAAGACCACTCAGCAAATTGAGTGCTTTTTATGAAAAGATATATTTCATGAAACTTTACCTTAGATGATTTTGACTTGGAAAACTATCATTCAGGTCAGGTTAAAAGCTAATATAGCATGCTTGTTTAAACTTCACACTTTGTGCTTAGAAGGATTTTCGTCGTCAGGCTGAACTGAAGACATACAAACTCTTATGCGTGGCAGGTCAAGTCTACTAGAGCCTTTTGATTCAGTGCAATTACGACCCTTCGATTTAATGCTGGCTTTGCAATGTTGTGATGGGGAAAAAATTGGTAGCATGTACCGCTGAAGCCTCGGTCCGTTTGAAGGCGCGGACCGTACGCCAGTATTCGAATCTTGCATCTCTTACAATGTACGATACCAGAATTGGCCAAGTTTTGCTTCTAAACGCCATCGATGTTTGCATTTTCCTGTCAGATGCATCTTGACATTACGCTGACATGAATTGTAAAAATTTCACCCGGCCACATAACGCATGCCATATTAAGTTGATACCACACAAGTTTTCATGGATAACGTATCTCCAATGCGTGTGGTGAGAGCGTGAAAATTGCCCTTTTCCTATTTCAATTAAAACTTTAAGCTCATGGAATGTAGATCATCATGAACGTTCTATAGTACGAACGCATTGCGGAAATACTTTGCAATTGCTATCTTAGGCAAATTTTGAAATATTTTAATTGAAGCGAGTTACGCGTTTTTGCATGTCCATTGGTATGGCACCATCGTTTTAAGCATCAGCATGAGTATGTCCTTCCGTACTACGATGAAATTACCATCCTTTCCTATCAATCTCATCAATTAATGTTTATACTTCGTGCTGGTTAACGCATGCTCAGCGTACGCATGTTCTGAATGTCAGCGACGCGAAGAGCAGGAATGTTGAACGAAGAGCACAGGGGCCGGGAGGGGAGGTGCGGGGTCGGAGACCCCCGTGCCGACCGGAAATTCTTGGTCACTGTGACCAAACAGCGTCTCCCTCCCCAGCGCTGGACTTGCCTGTGGGAAGCTGCGCACCTCTAGCTGCTCATCCCACTGCTCGTTACTTCAATAAACTGATGTTCAATATTCAACTCAAATTTAAAGTCAAAAGTTGTTAGCAATTTTATAAATACCGAACATTAACTGGGTCTATTAACTTCCATTAATTTTAATAGATAGTTAAAATTTCTCAAACGACCGATCGATGGATCGTTTCACAGCAGGAAGAACTTAAGCACGACCCATCGATGGGTCGTATCGCAAGCAACGTGTTGCATTCGTCTTCTTGCCTCGTTTTCATTGAGCCTCCGCGTTGTGTTTCGACCTAGGGATCTTCACATAAAAATTACTGTAGCACGAAATCCCCGTTTCCAAAAAAAATTTTTGATTATGACTTTCGATTTAGTGAGATCTTTCGTGTTTCGTTTTGCAGCTGGTTTATAGGTTTATAAAATTCCTTCGCACAGTTTAAAGTGCATATTGTTGAATCTGTTGACTAGGATCGACGATTTTTTCTACCGGTTTCTCAGAAAAATGGTCATAAGTGATATTTTTTTTGATCTGCAATTTATCATTGTTCGACAAATCTCTGTATTGACTCGTGGTAGCCATTTTGATTGCTCGTCTTTAGTTTACATTGTCGAGTACCGCCAGCGACTATGGTCTTCTATCGATTGGTCCGATAATTTTTTAAACATCTATGAAGGTTAGATCCGCGTTCACGGTGTGTCTTGCAAATTCATGTGATTCACCATAATTGTTTGCCTTTTCTGGTAAATTTTTCGAGTTGAGTCCAAGCTATTATTTGCATAGCCTTAATTTGTATGAAAATGTATTGATTAGATAGTAGAACTCATAGTCTGTTAAGCAACAGACTTTAATTTTCTCAAAGAATCATATATAAATCCAACGGAGCCGGTTGGAATAGCACGTTAAGTACTTCTTCAAAAAGCTGTTCTTACGCAGAATAAATCTTCCGACGCGTTTACTCAACGATAAATTTGATTATTTTCTGCAGTGGCCCGTACATATGTGGTCCGAGCTGTTTATTTTGGCATCTATTTTAAAACTGGTGCAAAACTCAGAGATACTCGTTTTCAAAAGAATGAGATAGATTTTTTTATTAGTGATGGAGGACAAATTGATTCCAATGTTTGTGTATTTATTTGGTCACACTAATCTTCAAAGACGATAATAATGCTCCTTGATATTGTAATCCATGCTCTTAGTTCAACTATTTCTCACTTAATTGATCATCATTAATGTGACTACAAGTACGGGTATGGTGTAGTCAAGGTGCACAAATGCACGAAATTTTCAGAGATGTTTCGCTGCATCGAATGCACGGTTTTTTAGAGAGCTTTCGAATGCAATCAGGTTGGGAAAAAATTAAACACAGTTATGAAATAAATATTAGCAATTAAAAGTTTGTTCTCGTACATTGCTTAGCTGAAAGAACATGAGTAATTAACTTTGAAGTTGTTCGAATGTGCTATAACTCCATAATTCTGTCTTCATGAAGAACCAAGCACATTTTGAAATCGGCATAAGATGCCACTGTACTGTTTTCTTCAGCTGCGCGCATTTGCTATAAAAATTTGTTAAGAATTGATTTTAGAGATGGTGTTAATATCGGGTTTCCAGCTAAAATTCAAGTTTTTTTTTCACTCATGATAGCCAGATGAGTGCAAGTTCTTATTTTGCGGTAATCTTTAATGCTGGCGGCATCGATATTGTCTGACTGGAATTGCGCATTCAACTAAAATAAACTGTGTACATTTCGATGTGCCGTGCATTAGGTATGTTTTTTTGTTCAAGCGCCTGAGCTATGTGAATAGAACTAATTCAAAAATTATTTTCCCCTGAAATGTAAATTGCTTCCAAGTATTACTTAAGATTCATTTATATTTCATATGTAACTTCCATTTCGTTCAAATTGAGAAATCAGCGGTTTCTACACGAAACCTGTCACTCATGTGCTATCGAGCAACCTTCCTGTGAACGTCAGTCTCAAATGGGCATGGGTCTTTGTTTTTCATGTTTCTCTTGAGTTCATTTGTACGTGTTGATGCCTTGTTAGCTTAACTCATTTGCGGTGGAGGATGCGCGAGTGTGAGCCTTGCGCTATTGGTGCCGAGTGCAGCCCCCCTGTGTGCGCACACCTGCGTCCGGTACCGCCGCCCCCTTCTGCATGGCGCCCCTGACGTGCCCCCAGCTTCCTTTGTTTTGTTTGAATCTGCCAGTGACAAGCGATCGAGGTGATATCCTCTTTGTTTCATATGCCGTGTTCGTCGTTGCTCGTTTCAATTTTTGATAATAGTTTTATTATTTGTGGGGTAGGAAATCAATGGATACTACCTCGTTGAGTGTGCTGCTCGTTTTCGTGCTGGTAATAAGAAATTTCTGGCTCTAGTTTGATGATTTTCAAGTATTGTCTGCTGTACTATAAGAATCGGTGGTAGGGATGTACCCATATCAAAATTATGGCCGATACTAATGCCTTCATCTGGGATTTGCCTGTGTACAACAACGTTGCTTGTTTTTATCGATTCGGTTATTACAACCATTAAAAACCAGTCTGCATCTGATATCTGACGATATTATATCTGTTCATTTTAAATTAATTTTGATGCAAATGTTCAAGATGCCCTAGCTTGATCTACATATGTAGTTACAATGGCATTCCCTCTGTTGGATACTGTTTTGGAATCTGTTGGAATTAGCGCTCCCGTGGGCGGATGTAAGATTGCCAAAGCTGAAGTTTTGGCAAGTTTTCCTTTTTTTGACAAAGATTTTTTGATTTTGTTATGGGCCATCTGTTATCGATTCACTGTAGTCTTTTTTGGGGCTCTTATTGCTTTTTTTTTCAAATTTTATTTTGTTTCATAAATTTCTTTCAATCTTGGTGTTTCTATGAGCTGAGTATGGAGACGCACCTGGTGCATAGATAATTCTTTCCCTTAGTTTCGTACCGAATGGTGTTCTCTTTCGTCCGAACACTTTTGTTGTGGTATTAGAGACTTAAAACTTGCTTACAATCTAATCCTTTGCGGTTAGGAAGGCTTGAACGTTATTTATAATTTATGACCTACAATGCTCTTGTGGTTTGGTGAATTTAGACCTGTTTGACCTGGTCAAAGAAAAATAGCTGGAGATCGATATCGTCATAGTGACCGGCAGTGACGGACGTGCCGATGTACCAGCTTGAATTAAAACTCATAGGCTTTGTAACAAAATTTTCACAACTTAATGTTGAGGCGCTAATATCCAAAAAACGATGATGTATGTAAGCCCTGTTCATTGGCAGGTTAACGAGTCCGTATTTCAACACCCGACGTCGATTTACTACATGAGATGGTTAATTGTTAGTGTCCTGTGACCTGCTAACGCAGTATAAAAATGAAGCTAATTTGTTGCGATATCGATCTGGTTTTGCGTGAATTGTGCGTGCTGTGAACGCCAACGCCCCAGCCAGAATGTGTGTGTTTAAAACTCTTGCCGTTAACATTTTCATTGATACAGTTGATAATGATTCTGGACCCTGAATGTTCTAATGAGAAAAATTTAAGAATTTCCTCAACACGAGCAAGTATACTCTTATCATCATCCCTCAGCGGGACGCAACTCTTGTGTCTATGGAAATTAGCACTTCCAGAGGAAAAATGTGAGGCTCCGAGCTGCGAGTTGAGTAAACTTTCTTTTTGTTGAAATAATTTATTTTCTTTCGTAAAGGATTATCTTTTTCAGTTCACTGCTGCTCTGTTTTCAGCACTTCTGACGCTCTTCTTCAACTTTTATCTTGTTTCCTAACCTTCCTGTTCAATTTCCTGTTTCTACGCGCTTGGGATCCTGTGCGGGAACACACCTTGTGCTTAGATTCCCCGTTCTTTAAATTCTGTACTAAACGGTGCCTTCCTCTTTGCTCTTTTTGGAATACCTTTGCTATGGTTAGGGAGGCTTGAACTAACTCATCTTATCTAATATATTATTCAAATCTTATTTACTTGAAAGGTAAGAATTCTCGTTCAGCATGAGTGTATCATAGTTAAAGAGAAAATATGAATTTAAAATTGACCCATTGAACACTTGTGCAAATAACGACTTGTATTAACATGTAACACCGACGCTTTTCCTGTAATCATTGGAGCTACTCATTTCTTGAAGGGTCTTGGTCATATTTTAAGATCATCTTTGGAGATGCGAGTGTTATTTATGTACACTGCAGTATTGAGGTAAAAAGAGCAAGATCATTTTAGGTTTTGGCATACCCAAAACCTGATGGATAATTTACATCAACTTTGAATTTCACGAACAAATTTGGGTGTCATCGTTCAGGCAGTTAGTGCATTCGAAAACATACGAGGACAGCCATTATTCGAGCGAGCTTTGTGTTGGAGGACCGGGGCAGGGGCTGAGTTGGAAAAGAGAGCAGATGGGCGAAACTCTGTCGCAAAGCAGTGGCTTATCTGAAGGGAAGGGGAGCTTGTCCATGGGTTGGGAGTTGTCGCCGCGGTGAGGGCGATGTGCGCTGTTGGGTTGCTACTGCGTATGTCGCTTTCTGCCACATCTTTCATCCAGGAAAGGGAGCCAGACCCATCGATTTACAGAGGTTGGACGAGCTATTTTCAGTAACACCCATATGATGTTGGATTGATTTAATACTTTGACTGCGGCAACTAAATAACACCAAAAGTTCAACACCAAACTCGAATTTCAACACATTTCCTGCAGAGTGACCCACCGGTGGTCACTTGAATGATTTTCATAGTTCTGCTGACCCACCTGCAGTTACCTACTCAATTTTTTATAAATACTTAACGAAAGCAAAATAAAAGCCCCATCCAGTTAATGTTTGCTATTTTCAAAGTTGATTACCACAATTGACTTTAAATTTGAGTTGAATATTGAACTTCAGTTAAACCCATCGCAGTTAACGAGTTAAGTCAATTGTAGTAAACTGTTTTGAAAATACCAAACTGGATCGTGCCTTCATTTAGCTTTGATTAAGTATTTATGAAAATTGAGTTTACTACTGGTCGGTCAGCAGCATTATGAAAATTACCTTCGTGTACCACCGGTGGCGCACGTCGCAGTCAAAGTGTTAAGGACCTATTTTTTCAGCTCACTGCTGTCCTGTTTTTCTGCACCTCTGACTTTTTTCTTCAACTTTTATCTTGTTTCATAACCTTCTTCCTCAACTCACTGTTTCTATGCGCACGAATTTTGTGTCGGGGCACACTTTCTGCACAGATTCCGCGTTCCCTCAACTCCATACCTAATGGGGCCTTCATCCTTCCTCCCTTTGAACTTCTTTGTTGTGGTAAGGGAGACTGAAAAAACTTATGATCAATCAATCGTAGATTAAAAACTTTCAGACATCACGGTGGTAAATTTACGCCACAATATGTATAAAACCTGTATCAAAGTATCAAAATATCTTTTGAAAAGTAGCGGGTTTGGATTTGCTTCTTCTTAAATGTACCGTAAATGCTCGACCTCATTGATGTCTTAATTGTTGTGGACAATCAGTGTGCTACGCTCCATTTAATACACCTCGTTATTCTGTGAGCACTTAGATGAATCGACGGCTCTATTTAATGTTGGACTGTTCTTTTAGGGCGATGCAACTTTGGTATCTATGGGAATTAACGTTCTCAGGGGGAATATGTGAGGTCCTGAGCTGAGAGTTTGGTAAACCTTTTCTGGAAAAATAGAATACGTTTTGTCAAGGACCATCTTTTTCGTCCTGTTGACGTGCTCTCGTATTTTCAACACCTATTTCTTTCTTCTCCAACATTTGTTTCATAAACAATCTGACAAACTTCTTCTATGTATAGGAGATCTTATGTGGGAACAAAACTTATGCCTAGATTCCGTGCGTTCCCTTAACTACACACTGAATGGTGCCTCCATCCTTCCTCTCTTTGGAACACCTTTGTTGTGGTTAGGGAGGCTTGAATGAACTTGTAATCCTACGATCTAATGTTAGATTACAAGAGCAATAATTTAGTAGTTACTGCTGGATCGCCCAACACTTCCGCATGCCACATTTTGGCTCTCCGTGGATTTTCTTGACTCCTGTTCACATCTACTGTCAAGTTTAAGGTTGTTGTTCGATGATGATAAGCAACAACAGATAATAATGCAGCGTCGTGTAATCAAGGCTTGTATTTGCGGTTAAAATTTTGGAGACAGGAGAGTTGGGTCATTTATTTTGTGAATTGTTTGCTCTCGAACCTTTCGATGCGACTAATAACTCCGATTTGGTTACTGTAGCTCGTGCTAGAGCACCCTGATAATGATTGTTTCAACAGAAGTAGATCATCATAGCAAATGTAGCCGAATAAAAATAGATGTGAAAGTGTTGGATTGCTGCCGAAATTTTTATTTTCTTTTGTGTTCTGGAGTACGCTAGCGTCAAATTTGGTCTGAAAGTAACGAAGCCACGAGCTTCCGAAAATAAAATACAGGATATGTATTGTTTCTTACGATCTGTTTACCCATTGCCTACGATTGTCTCTTCCCTCTTCAACGAATTTACCGTCTGGATATGAAACATCTCAGAGTTCAAATAATGATGTGTTCCACAAGTGCGAGATAAGCCTTTTTACGAGCTAAAATTCTCAAGTGTGAGTTCGTCCAATTAAAATTTCACAATGAAGACCACTCGGCCTCTTCCCGGCACAACACTGCAGGAATGACAGGTGCAGACTGGTATTTATTGTTAGACGGTATTTGACAGCAGTCTAACTTGAAAAATTCAGCAAAAAGGCAAACCTGACAATCCTGGTGTGTGTGATCCAGATTACGGCGAAGAAACTTTTGTCATGTAGACGACCCAGAACTTAGCTCCTCTGACGTAGGATGGTGTGTTTACAGCCTACGAATCTTGTACGAAAATTTTATATTCTGAAATTCTATATTCTGATTCTACTTCGTTCTTTAACTAAGATGATCACGCTGTCGTGAAAATGCACTTTCTGTTCAGTCTATGGTGGAGAAATTTGGAGCTTTTGATCGAAATTTTCAAACTTGTCATTTCTTCATATAAATATGGCCATAAAAACTGGTGGGCAACTGGAAACCCTTGAGTGTTGCCGGATTCCAAGTGGTCTTTGCGGTCTAATTTTATGTAAAAAACGTCAGAACTTAAATATTTTAACCAGAACGAGGGCCAATCTGTCAGCTCTGAATTATCTTCAGCTTAGTCACGTGGTGAACAATTATTGTCATGCCTTGATGGAACTTGATATCCTGTTGCCATTTTTCGTAGTGTTGTTCATTATTTACTGTTGACATTTTACGATATTATTTCTAACATGTAGTTCTCATTGCATTTGCAAACGGTGAATCAGTTCATCTGTTTGTAATTTGATAACTGTATTTACCCGTGTTCCCACTCAGCAGGTTGTACTTGGTAACGATAGATATCTTGTATACCAGATATGTTTAATTTTCACAAAAGATTTTGATTTAATTCATGGATGAAGTATAACTTAGTCTAACCAAGTCTTTGTGCGTGAAGTCTCATCATTAATTGGTTGCCCATGATTGCTAACCAGTATGCAGTGCCGGGGATTCTGACCTCACTCATGTTTTGGCGTTCGTATTGAAAATTGCGTAGTTGGCTGCCTACTTTAGCCGAATCGCATGAGTAGCAGCACTTCCGCGTGTTGTGCGCTCCGCTCTCTGCCGGCACACGGCAACCACCTGTTGGTGCTGCGTCCGTCCGCTCTGTGCAGTACCTGGCCTGTGCTCTGTGTGCTCAGCTCACAGGGTGATGCATGACTCTCTCGCTAGCGTCTCTGAAGCTGGGTTGTCCAACAGTTTGTTGAAGCTATCAGTGCAGGTTCTTGTAAGACGACTTAGCTAAGCTACGCATGTTATCGGCACGTAGCGCAGCCTAGTCTCTCACCAGCTGAATTGAATCGCTACAACCGACGTAAATTGTGTGAAAATGCAGTCCCTGATCTGGATCTGTTGTTAAAATATTTGCTCGTAACAGTATAGGTCATCTGAGATAACATCGTACGTCTGAAGTGGTTTGTCCTGAAGAGTTTGTCCATCAGCATGTTCTGACGACTTCGCGTTCTTTAAAAGCTGTTATGTTTCTGAACTACACATTGAATGGGACGGATAGGGGTTTGAGTAAGCTGTTGGTCAGTGATTATAAGAAATGAAGCTCTTCGGCGGTATCCTTACCTCCACCGAAGTATAATGCACTTCCTAAAAAGCTGTATATGGGAGTATTGCCAGATTGGCGTTTTACGACTAAATTTATCAAGTTTAGTTTTTCCAAGCAGAAAGCTTGCGTGTGTAAATCGTTCAATCTTGGGCAACCCGGCGGTGAAGGATTTTTTTGAGCAAATTGTGCTAAAAAGACAATTTTAGAACTTTTAGTTACTTTCAAGGTCTATCCGGCAATGCTGATTGACGGTTTGTTCTGTAGTTAGGTAGGCATCATCGCTCTTTTTTCTGTCGTCGTCGTCTTCTTCTTTTTAACAAATCAGCGCCCCGTGTAGGTAGCAACGTGCAGGAGTAGGAGTGTCTTTGGTAATTTACGGTATTGCTACTTTCTTCATGTTTTGGTTCGCTTTTACAATACTTGACGAACAGATAGGGTTACACTCTTAATTACTGTAGTGCTGGGCTTACTTTCATATAATAATGAAAATTATAAGAATAGTAGTGATATTGCATTAGTGTGATTTGAACCACTTGAGGAAAATAAGCATAGGCATTGTTTTAGGTTAGTTAAATTTGTCTATCCTATGTAAGGTGGACTGGCGCGTCCAGCGGAGATACTGGAAGTTAACTCAGCCATAGATAGGCTGTCGGGATGTTGGCTTTCGTGCACACTTTGCTTCCTTCAGTTTTCATGCCTTTTTCGCTATCCCTTATATTATCTTTTCTTCCTCTTCCTTCCCAACTTACTGTTTCTATGGAATTGATCCTGTGGTAAACATACCTTGCCCATTGTCCCCGCTTTTCAGAGTTCTTACTAAATGGATCCTTCTCTTCTCTCTCTCGAGATAGCCTTTGTTGTTAGTGAGAGTTAAAGTGCTAACTTATATACAATATTATATTGCGTTCAACGTGTTATTGATCTTATTAGACTTTTAAAACTTTGAAACGGCACCCTAAATAATATCAGCGCATTCCCCACTGCAATAGATGTTCAGTTTCCGCGACTCGTGTTGAGTTGAGAATTTTTGCCTATTGAATCAACGTGTCACAAATCGACATTAATTTTATTTATGCAGTAACTGTACTAGAAGCACGTCTCATGACAACACCAGGACGGTTATGGACTATTTAGACGTTATCTCCTCGTAAAAATTCGCTGTGAACTGGTATGCAGCATTCTCGTAGAAATTCGTTGTGAACTGGTATGCAGCATTCTCGTAAAAATTCGTGTTGAACTGGTATGCAGCATTCTCGTAAAAATTCGTTGTGAACTGGTATGCAGCATTCTCGTAAAAATTCGTTGTGAACTGGTATGCAGCATTCTCGTAAAAATTCGTTGTGAACTGGTATGCAGCATTCTCGTAAAAATTCGTGGTGAACTGGTATGCAGCATTCTCGTAAAAATTCGTTGTGAACTGGTATGCAACATTCTCGTAAAAATTCGTTGTGAACTGGTCTGCAGCATTCTCGTAAAAATTCGTTGTGAACTGGTATGCAACATTCTCGTAAATAAGAGGCGTTCGCTGGCCTGTGGTGCCGCCGAGCCGGGTGTGATACTGGGGTGTGGTGAGCGCGAGGCGGCAGGGCGCAGTGTAGGGGCCCAGTATTTTGTGATGCCCTGCGGGTGCGACTGGGCTATATTCTCCCAACTGCCGCTCCTGCTCCCTATTATCCCAAGGCCGGGCGGCAGCTGCTCGAGGGGTCCTCTCCCCTACCACAGCTGCCCCTTCGCCCTTCGCGCTCCACGACCCTCCTGCATGCCGCCCTAAACCGACAGTCTGTCTCTCCTTCCTTCCTCAGCCTCATTACTGATACAGCGAGTGCGATGCATGTGTTGTCATCACTTCTGCATTGCCATGGTCAGTGCTGTAAGTTTAAATTATTCATATGCTTTATCTAGAGTTTTTTTTGCCCATTGACTGTCGAAGCCACACGCTGCAATTGTGGTATAGTTTCCTAAGTGCGGAGGGTGCGACACAGTGCTGCTTTGTGGTTTCATTTTTTTCACGATCAGGAGGAAAATCTTCAATTTCAGAACAAGTATCAATTGATATTGTAATATATCGGAAATTTTCAAAAGGGTGATGTTGAGTAGTTCGTTGAGTAATGAATTAATTGTTTACTTGTGTTACAAGTTTCTTTTAAAATTTTTTTTTACTTCTAAACCGATAACTTGAATACACAATAGTATTTTTTTTCGACTCGTTTTTCTCTTGTCTGAACTAAATGTTAAAAAACGTTCAGCTTTATAATCAGGAAAATTACGTTACATAGCCTTCGTGGTGTTGGTATTTGTGAGCTGATGTGATGAGGAAACTCTCAAGTCGCTTCAGTAACTGCTCCGTAGACGGTATGCGGTGACAATATATTTTTAGACTAGGGTAAAATGGATTATGCTTATTTGAGAATCATCCTAAATTGTTTGTGTATTTAGTCTACTGATCTGCGCTAGCGTGTATACCACACATCAATCTTGATGTTGAGTTAACTTATGTCAAATAAACCCTGGCTTCACGTACGGAAGCCAATCTGGAATTTCCATTCTGTGTATGGACGTCAAATCGACCAAACTTTAATCGGGTATTCCACCGCCTAAGCTATGTCGAAAAATTTGGTATTAAATATTATCCAACGACGTTCATATGTTTCATATGAATGTGCAAAAAATTTATTTAATGAATGTGTAATTTTGATTCAAAATTATAATCAAGCTGAAGTAGCGCAAGTGAAAACTTTTTGGAACGATTTATAGGAGAATCTGTTCTTGCTCCGTTTGTTTTCTTGAACCAGCCGCACTGAACGTACTACATTGTGGTCATTCACAGGTTTTTACAACGCTTCCCGTCCCCAGGCAGCCTCCCTGTTTCCCTATTGCTCAGCCCCCACCTTCTCCAGCGGGCTCCCTGCACCCCTGAACCACCCCCCATTCTGGCTCCCCTCCCTCTCCCGCCCCTACCGCAAATTTCGGTTCCATGGGAACCTTGCGTCTCCCTCCTGCTCCTCCCGTCACTCTGTATGGTAATGATCTTTATTGAGGCTGGTGCTACTCTCGGTGTTGATGTACAGCGCTTTCTGTTCACGTGACTGTCGTGAAACTCCTTCACGGACCTTTCATGAAACTCAAATCACGTACTCGTCCAACTCCTAGCCTTGAAATTCTTCTTCAATGAACATTCGTGAAACTTGTTTCACGTTGATGGAGCATTCATGAATCTCACACTCCATTCATTGAGCATTCTTGAAACTCACGCAACGATCTCTGACCATACGTGGCACACCACGATCTTTGAACATGATGAAACTCCCGCCACGTTCTCTGGGCATAAATGAAACTATTTACTAACTATTTTAAGTTGAATTCTTTTTGTCTTTTAGCCATGTCGTATTTTCTGTATTTCAGTTCGCTTTTACAGGTGTTGATAATGGCTTGAGCTTGAAGCCGAAACGTTCACTTATTAAAATTATTTTAAATCAGCTATCTCTACTATCATTTTTATTTTAAAACTGGCAAGAGTGCTCCAAACTAATTTAATCATAAGTGAAACTCATTTTATGTTAGCGAAATATTCCCGCCTAGTTAGTATTTCGCTGAATCGAGTATAATAGTATAATTATAACTTGACCAAAATAAATAGCAATTTGTAGTTCTTGTGAGGGGAAAGAATCACATTCTGTATCTTATTCATCTCAGTGTGGCTTCATTGCTACAAGCAAGACATGGTGTTGGCAATGAAAGAAATTCCATTACTTATTAGATCAAATGACAAATCAAACGAATTTTCCAGTTTTGTTTTTCTGCCTTACTGGGATTATTTGGTCCAGTTTGGGCGGGCAAACGATGAGATTCGGGAATTATCAACTGTAATTTCGTACGTACATCTTTTGTATGCGGGCACGCTAACCCTTCTTATAGTGTATCTTCTTTGAATTGGAAAGAAGAAAATAGGCGATGAGCGAGTTCAATTTTTCTTAAATCTAATATCAGATTTTCTTGAATTTAAAATATCTTATTTGATATATAACGAAGAAATGAATACTAATTGTGAAATAAAATTGGCGGTTTACTAGTTATGTAGATACCCGTGTATTCTTAGTTTTAATTGATACGTCGGTTTCGGTTTCCATCCGTGTTTTTTGTGTCTCATTTCCCTCTCGTGAGCAATACTTGGTATTGATTTGCGAGAATATTTTTATAAAATCATGTTTAAAAGCTTCCTTATTGATTGGGCATCGTTAATGCGGATCGATGGGAGATTCTTTCCGCGCGTTGGCCTTTCTTTGTCCGGGAGACGCTGTAGGGCGCGCTGCTGCCCCGCCGTACCGGCCTGCCCCTTCGTCTCTTAAATCGATTTTCCTTGGCTGTGATTTGCAGTTCTTTTCATATGTGTCAGCAGAGCTCCCCTCCCCCTCGGGTGCTGCTTTCTTTTTGTTCTGACCCTCGTATTTGGGTCCCCTTGTGTTGCGCGGGACTCGGCGCTCCCTCGCTCATCTCCTGCATCACACCAAATCAAAGATCTCACTCCTATTTAAGACCCTGACCTATACATTGTTTAGTATTTAAAAGTGTAGTGGTTTATGTTATTCATTACGAGTCCCATACTAATGGGGTGATTGTGTGAAAGTTTTCTTGTGTTCCATAAAATTTATCTGACTGACATATTGGCGGGAAATCTTAGTTTTAGAGCAAATATTGGCTCTGAATAAAGTTCATAAGGCACAAACCTACCCTAAACGAGACATGCTTGACTCGTCCGAAACTGCCAAGTTAGCTTCGATAATCCTCTTTTCATCTAGCTTACTTGCACCAAAAGTCAACACCGTAACTCGTGATTTTTTGCTGTATTTTCACACAAATTGAGAATGAGTTTAACTCGTCTCACAAGCTCTAATTTAAATTGAAAATTTAAAATTAAAACCAAATGTTTATACGTGTCCTTCTAATTTTGTGAGTTTAGCTCCCTTAGGCGCTCAGCTGAACATGTTCAGCATTGGCTCATTACTGTGTATTTCTTAAAACTGTTCACAGGCATTTTTGGACAGCTGACGGTGCCCTCAAAACTGAACCTTATTTTCTCATCGTGGGCTCAGATTGCTCTCTGAAATATCCTTGCGGGGATATTGACGCGGTGCTTGTGGCTCAGATGCTCAATTTTGGCTCAAATGAATTATCACGCACGTGATACTGTCATCGAGCCTGGTGTGGGAATAAGTGCTTACTTTGACTGGAACTGAGGAAGCTAAAACTCTGTCCTAAGCTTTTACTTTCGAAATAAAATTGTTAAGCTTACAAAAAGCCGAGCTAAAAAAGACGTTGATAATAAGTGTGAACTGAACTAATTTACGAAATTGTACAGCAAAAAGATGAAATAATTCGATCATGACTGTATTCAGTCAAAACAATGCTTTTTATCAATCCACAATTGGGCTTGGAAGCATGTTGTGAAAATTTCGAAACTGGAAAATCTTGCTACACTTGGTGGCTCAGTATTTTCTTGTTCATTAGCACCGGCTGTAGAAGTAGATTGTGATTGTGATCTTGATTTTACCTGCACGCTTACTTCGATTACGGTCAGCTATCCTGCAGCCTAGAGTGGTGAAAAACATTCCAACGCTCATTTTTGTGTAGCAGCCAGTGCCAATTAAATGTGTGTTTTATTTAAACCAACGGCTCAGCTCATTTCACGCGGTATAAGCTGCGCTCTACTAAGTGGCTACGTAGTTCTTGTTGCAGTATCCAAATTAATTTCAAATCCACATGAATCGAATCCACTAGGAGAATTGGACTGGTTCTGTCTCTGATCTTCGTTTCCTTTAATATGCAAGTGTCTGACCATTCTAGTCACAATGCTCATCATTTTCGGGTTTGTCAAGAGAGTTCACATTCCATGTAGAGTTATTTTCACGTTAACATAATCTGGTAACAATTTCAATAGCGAACCAAAATGTAGTTGACAATTGAATGTCCATTTGTGAGTTGATAATTATTTGGTCGGATCTGTGCTATGTCAAAGTTCTTGGTTAAGAGAAACATGTTCACCATTACCAAATCTAGTGACTCTTTCTAAAGCGGACAAAACTTGAAAACGTCTAAATAGATGAGGCGTGAATGAAATGAAGTACACTTCGATTCGAGTCGATTTTCGAAGCATTCAGCATTGTGTTCAATTGAGTGAGCTACTTGGATTGTAGAGTCCCGCTGCTTTCAAAGGAGCTTGTACGACACGTACGGCTTCTCACTACTTGGCAATATTCACACGGCTCTTCCGCGATACTGATTTCGGAGTTAAAGGGGAATCAATTCATGTAACTTCATTTTGTAGCGAAGGAATCTATATAGATTGATTTGCGTGGATAATGTTCTCGAACCTTATCTTATGACCTTAATGTTCAGCTAAAATATGCATGTTAAATTTAACGATGCATGAAGTAAGTGTAAAATTAACTAAGTTATACTGCATTCGTATTTTTAGACTTGCCAGTTGTACCGTAGTTACTTAAAAGAAGCTCACGTTTACTTGAAAATTAATAACCACTTTCGTTCCAATTCCGTAGTAATATCCAAATGCGCACCAATAGCTCAAATATGGTGCGTCTTCCTTTGTAATCTTCGTACCACACACCTCAAACGTGCATCTTTGTGTTGGTGATCTTGTACATGGTCGCATTAATCTGCCTTGGTCAGTTCTATTCGTTCATTTATGATAGATATACCTAGAAAACCGTGAAGCTTGATCACTGTAATTCGGACTTTAATTTTTACTATGTAACTTCAGAGTGTCGTAGATATCTTCATTGATATGTTCGCAACTGCTCCATCTAGGCGTACTCATTCCTTACTCTCGCACGGAGATGTGAACTTGGGAGCTATTGATGTTGATTTTTGTTAAACTTGGGTTAGTCGCCTGGAGTTCACTCAAATAGTTCGTCCTCTGAGGTTCATTCGTCCCAGTGTGAAAATATTCAAAGCATTAGTGACTGAAATATTTTCAACTACATTTTCAGGATAGCATACTTCAACAAACTCTGTTGAACAGTTTGAATGACGTGTAGTTGATTGCGTAAGTGAAACGAAAATTTTTTTTAGGTTCTTAAAATAATAAAAAATAAGGAAAAAACATGTATTTGGATATAACTGCAATTTAAATAACCATTTGGTGTACAATAACCGAAATAAATTATTTGTTGAAAATGATGTTCTCTAAGTGGCCTCCATTCCGACGCACACATTCATCAAGGCGGCCGTGGAAATTGTTCAAGACGTTGTTCATGACATATGGGGGCTCCTTGAAACGAAGGTGTGTCGTCAGTTAAATCCTCCCGGGAGCATTCCAGCCCTGAAACAGCGTATTCGGGATTAGATTGCTGCGATTCCACTAAACACGGCCAATGGAGGCCACCCAAAGGACATTATTTAAAAAAAAATAATTCATTTCGGTTACCAAATGGTTGTTTATGTTAATCATTTATATACCAAATACATTTTTATACCTTATTTTTCATTGTTTTAAGAACCTTGAAAATTTTCCGTTTCCTGACGCACCTGGTTTAATGAAATAATCGATAACAGTTCTTGAAAAATGAGTAAAACCTTTCACTTCAGCAAAATAAGGGTGATGAAACTCAGTTCGACTAACGCTGTTGTAATGCACATTGGAAACTGAGCGCTCCAGAGCCTCGTTCTGGGTGAGTTTGTCAGAAGCACAGGTTGTGGAGCTTGTTGTAGGCTTACTTATTCTGTGATGTTGCCGTGATAGGTAGAGCACCGTATCTCCAGTCAATCTGTCCATAAGTCTGGTCTGTTTACTTCGTGCCTTTGTTATTCCTGTCTCCATTTTCATGCTCTGCGTACATTAGTTAGCGCTTCTCTGAGGTGCGTACGCTACGACTGGTGAAGTTTACTTCATCCGGTACGTTATAATTGTACGCTATTTTCAGTTTTTGATATTTTGACCTTTGCTTGTAAGACACATTTTATAAAGTTGGTATCTTCTTTGTGTCTAACATTTCTCATTGTTTTTATTGTTATGTGTGTGTGTATTTACTCTGAAAATTGTCAAGGCAGAGCTTGATTACTGCGCGTGAGCAAAATTTCCCGTTATACATTCATAAAGTTACTGAACTCTTGTGTGGGCAGTTTGAAGAGACCGTAGATCGACTAGGTCATCTCTGTTGAGTTTCCATTCTATTTAGTTTAATTCTTGTTGATTTGTTGTCATCTATGTGTGCGTTTATGAATGTGAACATAAAGAGAAAGAGGCGCACAACTTTTATTATTTTAGTTTCTAGCATTAGCAAAATTTCGACTCAAACTTGTTACTCATGCCCACGTAATTGTTGCGTTTAAGAGTATAGCTCCTCTCACAGAAATATTTAAAGTTCTGACTTCCGGGATGAAACATTCACAGGCCACGCCACTTGAATGTTTTGTTGCTGGCCCTGACGATTGTGCGCAGCAGCACTTCACATATTGGTGTTGTTTTCTATGCTAACTAAATTGTTGCCTAGTTCCTGCCATCCACTGACCGTGCTGAATGCCTTTTTCTAGCAACTCAAATTGTAATGTTTAGAATAAAAATTCAGCATGATGCAATATTTTATCGTTTAACCATTTCATTAGTTCAATTTCAAACGCAAAGTTGCTTGCGTGAGATGAGTTCCAAATCCGCGTCGAGACGAGTGCGCCCTGGTGCCGGGTGGTGGCTTTTCTCGTGCACTCTGTGAGAGCTGGCGGCCTCCCTCCCTGCCCTCCAGTCTTCCTTTGCCTGCCCAGTCTCCCTGCCCGCCTCCCTCCCTTGTCCCTTTTGCTCCCTCCCTTTATCCCTGTTTCGGTTAGGGCTCTCGCCTGCCTTTTCTCCCCAGCAATAATGATGCTGCCGCTGCTCCCCCAAACCGCTTTTTCCTGTCTTTTTTTGGGCGGCGGCGTGCCCTGTGGTGGTCAGTCGTTCCCTAACTTCGGCCGAACGAGGACGCGCTCTTCATGCTTTCTACTTTCGTGACTGTACCAGTGTTTATCAGTGTCCTCATACTGGGACTCGCAGTGGTGCTGACCGAAGAAGTGGTGCTGCATGCGCTAATGCAGTTTTACGTCCTTGCGTATTTTGTGTCATGAAAATTTGAGTACCGATAAATTTGTTTACATCTCAGATTAGGATCTCATCCCTGTTTCATGAAACAAGTTTCAATTCCAATTTACGTACGCTCAACACCGCCAGCCGGAATTCACATCATCAGTTGTGAGTTTGTGATACGAGGGCGTTGTTATCTGAGGCCGTCGTGTATTGAAGGCTGCTTGTAGAGAATAGAGTTGTACACACATACAAGTTAAGATCTACAGGCATAGGGATGGTAGGTGGGGGGTGGGGGTTATCGGTCTTTGGCCCCCTCTTCCTCTGGGAGCGCATTGTCCCTGCGAGATGCTCTGCTAGTGTCGTGTGCTCGAGCTTCTCTCCAAACATTCCTGATATTCCGTGAGTTGCTGCATAGGTCTGGATGCACTCTCGTTATTGGTGCATTAGACTTTTTTGTCGCATTGTATTCTTCGGATGAAATACCCATGGATTTTTAGCAGTTATTTCATAGGTTTGTGTTTCAGAACCGGAATGCGAAGCAAGGGCAATATGTTTTAGATTTTAATTTGCACAGTACTCTCCGTGAGACATCTCCCTCTGCTCTCGATCTTTATGGCCAACAGGAACGATGTTGATGCTTGTTTGAATGACTAATTGCTTGATTTTTGGGGTCCCTTTCCATTATAGTACAGGTCAATCGAGATAAAGATTAAGTAAGCCTTCCCTTCGTTGAAATAGAATAGGGTTATTGTTTTGCTACGAACCGTTTTTTTCCGTTCACAGCTGTCCTATTTTTCAGCTCCTACTACTTTTTTCTTCAACTTATATTTGGTTTCATGAACTTCTTTCCCAACTTACTGTTCTTATGCACATTGTGCATAGATTCTGCGTTCAGTTAACCCTATACTAAATGGTGCCTTCCTCCTTCCTCTATTTGAAACGCCTTTGTTGCGGTTAGAGGATTTAATGTAAGCTTACGGTACGTGTCACACGAACGGTAAATTATGATCTACAAATTCAATAACATTACGCTGCATCCAACGGCCAAATCAACTCTTTTATTTCATGATAATTTTGTTCATTAGCTGAAAGGCATTTCAGGTGTGGTGGGTTTAAAGTTAAGTATATTTTGTTCAATTTAAATGACCTGGTGAAATATTTCAAGCTTTGCTCAATGTAATTTTTAACATATTAAAGCGAGGTACCAAGATTGTAATTTGATCTTTTGTAGGCATTTTCTGTGTTCTGGATATCCAGCGAAGGAAGCCTAATGCTTGTGTATTTTCGCCCTCTCAGCATTAAATAGAACAAGATTATAGTACCATTATGAAGTTTATTACGTAGCGCTAAAGATTGCTCGGAAGTAAGTAAATATTTCTGGATTTTTTGTAAAATTTTCACCTTGGTTATTGTAATCAATTAATGTTGCTCCGTGACGCGAAAGTGTAGCGGTAATCTTTGAACGAGAAGCTCCCGGGTTCATTCCACCCCTTCTATGAGGCACGTTTATCGGAAAAGAAGCTGCTCTTGTGACACAGAAAACTTATAAGGCGTGTGTGATAGGGTTCAGAGAAGCCCTTCTTACTTGATGAGCTTGCGCCATCTTACAAAGTTAAGAACTCGGAAACCATTGCAATTGCAAAATGAAGAAGTTAAAGTCATAGCACTTGAGGGATTTGTGTGTTTTGTGTATTGTTTCCACTCTAGGAAACGGGGGGTAGGGTCGATTGCGAATTGCATATGATTTTGCTTGTTAGCACAAGTATATTTTCAGAGGTGCAGTCAGTGTATGTATTAAAATCAAGTCTCCTTGAAGGGATACAACTAACGTGTCTATGCGAATCAACGCTCCTAGAGAAAAAATTTAAACACAGAGCTAAAGGTTACGTAGACCTTCCAGTTGTTGAACTAGAATAGTTTCTATTTTCCTATGTTCGAGCCATTTGCTGTCTCTGCTGTTCTTATTTCAGCTGGTGTTACTTTCCTTCCAGCCTCTTTCTTGTTTCATGAACTTCATTCAATCTTGCTGTTCTATACACAGGGAATCCAGTTTATGAACACACTGTGCATTGATTCCTCGTTCCCTTAATTCCACGCTAAATAGTTCCATCCTAATTCCTTGCTCTACGAACATATATGTGATTAGAGGGGCTTGGATTAACTTATAATCCAATAATTTGTTCTGTAATTTACTTTAATTTTCAATGTCACCAAAAAAAGTACATGGTAATTCAACGAAAACAAAGAAACAAGGATAAAAGGCACAGAAGCAGTTTCTCTAAGCGGTTTCCTGCATTCATTGCATAGCTGTATGCGTGCCGATAGAGTTTCTGCTCAGTTGAGCAGATATTTTCCACGTTCAGTTGATTTTTTTATTCATTGCCAACCCTGGTACCTCGTGCATACGACGTGTGAGACCGGCGCGCTGTGCAGTTCCAGCACCGTTGATTTCGTCACCATCAGTACTTATGTTCTCGTTTTATTTTTGCCTCTGTGACAGAGCTGTCGAACTTTCCATACTGTTATAAGCATTGCAATTATTCTTAATGTGGTGTTTTTATGATTCTTTGCTGTGTTTCGATTTAATTGGTAATCGACACTGAGGTTTGGAGCTCAGCATACAAGGAACTGTGAAATTTCCGTTATTTCATCAATCATTGTTTTTTTAATATCGTAACTAATGTCCGAAATTGCACATACTTATCGTTTTCGTTATTTAGAAACTGTTGTGAGTGATGGGAAGAGTTTTATTTAAATATCTTTCAGGGAAACCTGTTTTATTCAAAATTTTATTTTATATTAATTCCTTATAATTTACTTCACACTTATGTGGTTACATCCCTACGGGGGATACAATAGCATGCCAAGAGGGAAAATTTGAGGCCGTGAGCTGAGAGTCTTCTTGGAGGCAGATAGGTCTTCTTTTAATGAAATAGAGTAGGTTTTTGTTTTGCTATGGACATCTTTTTCCAGTTCACTGCTGTTCTGTTTTTCAGCATCTCTGGCTTTCTTCTTTAACTTTTATCTTTTTATCTTGTTTCATAACGTTCCTTCTTAACATACTGTTTCTATGCACAGAGGATTTTGTGTGGGAACCCACTTTGTTCATAGATGCGGCATTCCCTTAACTCTATACTAAGTGGTGTCTTCATCTTTCCTCTCTTTGGAATGCCTTTGTTGCAGCTAGGAAGGCTTTTACTTTTTTGAAAGTTTTTGTGAAAATTAGAAATGCATAAGGAGATTTCAAGTACCATTCAGAGCAAAAAATGTTAGCCCTTGGAAATACTAGTTTAAAATAACCTCAAGTCTTGGAAAATATTCTAAAACCATGTTCCCAGACACTGCAGATTCCCTTGGGACTTGCCAAGCCTTAATAGGTGTTCATTACCCACACAAACACCTAACCCAAAACAATACAGTTAGTTGTACACACGAGTTGTCTCAGTTTAACTTCTACTATCCATTTCATTTTCACCTCTGTTCTTCAATTTCTTAATTTCAATTTACACCCTCTTATCTTCCCAGCAATACTTGCTTACCCATGTTACAAAATTAGAATTATCCCTCAAGTTATGCAGTATTTATAGAGTCAGAATAACAATAATAAACTGACAATGGGTAATTTATTATGTATACTTTTTGAAATGATATGCTATACATGTTCAAACCACCTAGGGAGTAGAGCATTCCATCCTTGTTGTCTCTTAACTTTCAAAGTTCTAAGAATCATTTTCTGAATTTCTCTAATATTTTGTACTCCTAGGGAGAAGAGCATTCAACCTTGTAAAGTCTCATAATTTTTGAAGTTTTACAAATCATTTCCTCAATTTGTTAAATATTTTGTACTCCTAAATCTTCATGAGAAGCAGTTATGATTGATTAGTTTGATATGTATTCTACATTTATTATAAATTCTTTGTACAACTTTGGTGAGTAAGTGTACGTAATACATAAGGTTTGCATTCAGATATGAAGCATACATATTTTTAGAGAGGTACCTACTTTATAGATATGATTTTAAGTTTTTTTCAATCTGTTTGAGGTATACTTGAATGCCATAGATTTCTACTTCTACAAAGAACTTTTAAGATGTATATGAACTTTTATGTTGCAGAGTGATACTTGCTTGATAACATGATAATTACCAATATTACCTGCTTCTTCTGAAGGGTTGTCTGTTGCATTATGTTTCATTTGAAAACTTTGATATTCATTTCAGTTTCAAATTTTAATTTTTAAACTAGATTTTAATTTCATTTTGGAAGTTGTTTATTAAAAATTTGAACATCTGTTGGTTTTGATAGATTTAACTTTTCTGCTCATGTTTATCTTTATAATAAGGCTAGTCACTCCCTTGTGCTGTGATGCTTGATAATTATATAATTCTTGTCTTTTTCAGATTCTCTTTATTTCTTCTTCTTTGCAAGAGTAATTGGTTAGTCAATTTTTTCGAGGCTCAAGAGATGAGTCCATTTCATCTCTGTGCTGGTTTCTTTTACCCTCAATTATTTTCTGATTTTCCCTGTGGAACACAAAGCATAAACATCAGATAGCCACTTGTATTTCTATTTTTGCCTTTTCAACTTCAACTCTGAACAATATTTGCTTAATGGATTCTTCATCACTTTAGTTAAAGAACAATTGAATCCAACCAAGGCATTACTGTGGCAAACTTGACTGGTTCTGTATTTAGAAACAGGATTGAGAAATCAGAGAGGCTGATGAAAAGCTAATTTTTGCACTGTGTGAAGAGTTGAGTTGATCATTAGAAGTTGAAGATGGTGACAGCCGAGCCACAGCTGCACCTGCGATGGCATTCCCACAGCAGCACCTTCACCTCCATGCTGTCAGACCTGCATGACAGGGCTGCCTTCAGTGACCTTACCATAGTGTGTGATGATGGGCAGGTCAAGGCACACAAAGCCGTCCTGTCTCTCTGCTCGCCCTATCTCTGTGAGTATTTCATCGCTGTACATAACCCTTGAGAATTTTGGTGTTTGAAATACGTAGATCTTCTTGAGTTGAGTTATGAATGTTTATTTATTTTGCTGGAAATGAAGAGGCCTGAATTATATGGTGTCCTTCATTTTCACTTTGATGTTGGCCAATTTATTGTTCTTTAAAATTTAATGACATTTTCCATGCATCTTGATTTTAGAAGTTTCGTGTTGAATCTGTATGATTTTCTGTGAGTCTCAACCCTTGTTAACAGAAATAATTAATTTCAGCCTATTTTTCTACTGTGTGAATTGAGTTTTTTATTTGAAAAATGTTTACTAAATATCATCTTTTTTGTCTCTTAGTTACTGAAAGTTTTGATTTTTAATGCTCAATTTTTATCA
The DNA here is from genome assembly GCA_014220935.1 of Platorchestia sp. MABIK. Classification (NCBI taxonomy): domain Eukaryota; kingdom Metazoa; phylum Arthropoda; class Malacostraca; order Amphipoda; family Talitridae; genus Platorchestia; species Platorchestia sp. MABIK. The sequence goes on along the minus strand of JACJUY010000544.1, from coordinate 168,186 downwards.
TCTTTGCTCTGTAAGGCATTTTGTGCATTTCAAAATCTTACAATCTTTGAGATTTCACTTGGAACAAAACAAGTGAAGTATTCAGAGCTTAAAGAGAGTGGTTTACATGTTAGTGTTCTTAATCAATTGTTGGGTTAGAGTTTTTATATCCTTCAAAGGTAGATTATCTAGACAAATAGATTGTTACAATTCCTACAAGAGTGGGTGTACAGTGCTATCGCCAGGGTGCATGTAGAGGATAAATTTCACTGATGCACCCTCTGATTGTATCCCGTATTATAGCTAATTTGTAGATTATTTGGTGTAGTATTTTCTAGAAGGCCCCCGAGTAACCACATTTTTTATGTCAATTGATTCCCATAGGTGGTTGAATGAATGGTGGCCATAGCAACTAAAATGCCCCATTTTCTTTTGAGCGGGACACTAGTTTTCAGGTTTAACAACATTTTCTAATTTGTGCAGCCAAGCTGCTCTCGGACAAGAGTGGGGACGTTGATGTTCAGAGCAGCTCCCCAGCGTCTGGCAGCAGCGGTGGCTGCCATTTGACCACCACGCTCATCTTGCCCGAGATCCCCGTGAGGGACATCATGTATCTCGTGTCTTTCATCTATTGTGGCCAGGTTGACGTGTCTCAGGCGCACATCACATCTTTCCTCAACACCGGAAAGCATCTCCATGTGCTCGGACTAGAGCAAGGAGACAGGGTCAGTGTTTATCCTTGACTGAATTTTACGTTTATTTTTTAAATTTTAACCTGGCAGAAATAATTAAACCCCCGGTGCTTATTAGATTCTAATAGTGCAAGTTAGTTGAAGGATTTTAAGAATGTGAGGTCGTGAGCAAGAAGACTCACGTCTTACAAAATTTTACCACAAATTTTAACAAAGAGAATTGTTAACACGTTGACTGCCCATAGGGGCATAAGAGTACCACAAGGTAAATTGTTCATTTATACATCGGTGTGAATGAACAGCATTTCAATTATTTCAACATCTTTTTAGAAGAGATTGAAGCATACGAGGTAAAAATTTCACACTTCTTAGAAAAGATGCAATTATTTTTTTGAGCTGTAAAGTCGTTTTTTAAACTTTGCGACTCACAACCTTACTTACCATGAGGCGTGTTAATTTTGCCTGTGCAAAATTTGAGTTTTGATTTTAGTAATTGTTAGGGTAATTTTTCCTTTCATGATATGAGGTTCATGTGCAGTGATTAGTATGAAGTACTTATTGAGACTGGTATACCTAGGTGAGTGAACTAAAGGCCTATGTTAAAATAGGCTTACTATTAGATTGAAAGTTGTTGAATGAGATTACTCATGGTTGTGATGTTCTATTTTTTACTTGCGCAATGATGTCAATGATGATTCGATTTAGATGGTGGAGAATATATAATTGTCTCAAGTGAATTTTTGGCCAAAACTTACTTAGACTTCTATTTCTGTGTAGTTTTAATGACCTTTTGATCACTGTGTTAAACCGAAAAAGCCATTTTGATGTTATGTAGGAGCTGTAGAGTATTTTTGTAAATTACCATGAATTTAATTCTGTTCCAAGACAAGTGTAAAAAATGTGATTGTTTTATGTTCTATATCAGCTGGTGGAATCCCCCGAGCCGAGCGAGGAAGCGGGCTCGTGGTGCGGCGGTGACGTTGCCTCAGAGGACGACACAGTGACGTCTTCCTCCTTGCCCCTGTCCCGCAGCTCCACGCCGCACTCCGGCCTGTCGAGTGCACCTCCGCCCAATGATTCCCTGCCGCAGCAGGCTCTTCAGCAGCAGCAGCAGCAGCTGGTACCCCAAGATAGCCAGCAGCAGTTTATGCTGCAACAACAGCAACAGCATTTGCAAGGCATGCAATTTTCGCAGCAGCAACAGTTGGGCAGCCAAATGTTGCGGCTGACTCCCCAGTCTCAGCTGAAACAACGACAGCAGTTCCAGCAGCAAGCGAGCATTGCCAGTGTACAAAAGGGAACTAACCAAACAGAAAGTTCAGGGGGACGGCTGAGTGATGTCAATGCCAACTTAACTCCTAACAAGACTAAAGAGGCGGTCATTGAGAGCAAGGAAACTGTGAACCAGAGCACCATCATGACCAATGGTGTAGCACTCAAGCAGGAGACAACTGATGACGAGAGAGAATGTCTTCTAAATGTGAGTTTGCGTTATTCTAGGGCCTCAAATTTTATGCTCAAAATGCTCATTCTACAACTCTGCTGTTTTTAGTGCTGGGTGGCTTCAAGAGAAAAGTCGAGACTTTTTGGCGCGTTTGTTTATTTCTCTATTAATTAATCATGAAGTTGTGCAAATCTTCCCCACGCTACTTTCTCTTTTAAATTGACATTTACCAGCACAGTTATAATTTTTAACCTCAATTTCATTTTTAACCTTAATTATATTTTTAATTTTCGACATGATTGCTTGATACTGATGTGTGACACAGGAGTTAAAGTGATAAGCCCAGTGTTATTGTAAATCAATTCTATAATGTTTAGTTAATTTTTTTAGCTTTTGAAGGGATCCAAATACTAGTTAACCCTCAGTTATAGCTACAAAGCCAGTCATTTTCGTACCGCAAAATTTGTTGTCGAGAGCTACGTCCGAACTAATACATTTTCTACAAGGTAATGGACACGAGCTTCTAGGCAGACACGAGTGACGATAAATACCAATCGTGTACGTCAACTTATTGAGAATGATTGTGTGGCAGTGCTTGCAGAGCTGTCTGCACAAGTCTATAGAAAGAACCATTGTTATGCGTGCTTCATGACTATCGGGTAAAGACCCGCTGTGAGGAAAAGATTTTTTATTAGTTTTAATCATTTTAATTTAGAAACTAATTTCTCATTAGTTGACGTATATGCATCTCGCTTTCCAGTTTCTACTGCTGCCATTTGAGTTGCAGCCTTGAAGTTTCAGTTAACCTTGATCTCCTTTAATCTTTCCCTAGTGATACTTTCACTTCACTTATTTTTTCCACATTTTCAAACTACCATACTCCAATCGGTAAAAAGAGTGGCTCATGCGTTTTTTAAATTGCCCATGTTTTTCTGTTGTAGCCTCTACTTAATCTGCTCATTCTTGCTTTCATGAATGATCAATTCGACTGTTTTGAATCTATAGTTGTTTCTTGACATGACACATTTCTTTACTTGCAGCCTCACATATCTATAAAAGAAGAGCGAATGAGCGAACGAGATGAAGACGATGAGAAACATATGCTGGATCTGAAGCACTCTGTCTTCTCGAGCGTAGCCACGAACGCCAACAACCTCGTCGCGTCCTCTGGTTACCTTCCGCAAGAGCTAAATTCTGCGGCCGCCGCGTTGCCGAACTCGTCATCTAACAGCAGCGGCAGCAGCGCTGACTCCGCAGTGGCGGCCGCTGCCGCTCTGGCCAGCATTGCCTCTATGGGCAGCGAAGGTGCTGTTTTGAACGGCTCGACGGACGGCAATTTTGGCTCTGGTGATGGTGCGATGGCACCGGCCAGTCTCAGCGGCATCATTGGCAGTGATGGCAGAATTGATCTCAACTTCTACCTGCAACAAGCCATTCAGTATGCCTCCATGCCGTGCCCTTTGTGTAAAAAAGTAAGTTATTACCATATTTTTGCGAAGATTTTTTCAAGGTTTACGTAGAATTTTTGCCCTTTTTTTCAGTAATAAATCATAAAATACTTCAGTACTAGCTTCTTGTCTTGGGAAAGGATCACAACAATAGGTGAAAGCATTTCCACAACCATGAAATTTCTGGCTTTCCATTAATTAATTTGGCTGCTGTTGGGTCAGAGATGCAACGAGTTTTACACTCCAGGCCACAAGAGCGCTCACAAGTTGACTCTGTTTTGTTGGAGAGCGAATCCCTTGCTGATACTGGCGCTCATTTTCGTAATGGACGACAAAGTGCAAGAGAGTCTGGGCCAAAATTGGAGCTGCCTGAGAAAAAGCATTTTTCACTCCTCCTAACCGACAAGCATTTTTACCTTGTGTAGGCTGCTACTTACTCTTGTACCCTTGTATGTGCATAGGGGCATGAGATATGTCAGAGATGATCAAATACATGGAAACTCTCTAAACTAACACACTGCGCTATACTAGTAAGGCATGCATATTATTTGTATCAAGAATTAGGCCTAAGAAGTGTAAAAAAAGGGCAGAATTGGTACAAACACGAATAATAAGAAGCGATGGTAAAAATTCTCTCAACTCAAAAATATGTTTGAGGTACCTTTTTATTTTTACCTCCGTAAATTGAAATGTTACGTATCAGGAATCTCGTGTATCTTTATATCCAAGTGCTTTTTTCGCTCTGATCTCTACACTACTGACCAACCTCAAATAACTGTTATTTGGTTAGTCAACCACCTCATAATAGAATCCGTGTGCTAATATTTACATCGAACTCCACGGCATTCAGCTATTTTCTATCCAATTCATATGGGTTACAGCTTCTACTCAGTCTCTCCAATAATTAAATGTGTTTTCTCACATAAATAACACGTTTTCTTTGCGCTGTAGAGTTTTCTTGCAACTGTCAAACTGCGAGCACCTTGAATTCCCACTGGTCTTTTCTCTGTAACTACTTTTTGTGCCTATTCTGATTCTATCGACGGCTCATCACACATTCAATTGCTCATGGGAGATTTGGATTTTTTAAACTACCACGTCCATGCTTGCCCCACATTCCGAAAACGAGAAAACGACACTAGCGCTGCCCCAATTAATTGACTTCACTTGAAATTTTGCATACAATAAACGCCCTCATGAATTCTTTTAGTCACTGGACCTTCCTTTAAAGTTTAAACGGCCACCCATGCACCATCCAAGCCAGTGTGATTCCGGACTATCCATCATTTCTGCACTGCTAGCCTTGCAACAAAGACTTTATAGCTTATGTAAATAAATAACTCAGAAACTAATTTTTTAGGGTTTATCGTTAAATAAACTTGTTATTTTGTGTTCTTCATTCACTGTTTTTCATTTTTCGTATATGAGACCGACGGGTTATGCCAGCTATAACATATTTTGTTTGATGTCTGAGCTTAGTTCTGTATGTAGTATTTATGTGCCAATAAACCTCGCAAAATTCAAGTTTAGAAAATACTATTTATTCTTCACTTTTTTTAGTTATTCCACGACTGATTCGAAATTATTTCAAAATGTCAGTCATGACGCTCAGTTCTCTGTAGAAGTACCTGCAAATAAAATTTACAACGTGTAGGCTTCAAGGTGAATTTGATATAAGAACGGTGTCATTGTAAACTTCGATGAACATGTTTATCAAATTTTCTCACTTATTAGATTGAGTGTTATCAGATGGTGCTTCTAACGTTTTAAATTTTAAATATTACGATTTGTGCTTTAATAATTCCTTTTATGAAATGGTCGCTAAAAATGTTTGAATTGGAGTCCATATAGTGTTTTTGCAATTCTGTTATAAAATTATTATATTTTTATTAACTGGTTCTCAAGTAAATGGTACGATCGATTTTTAAATTTCGCATTCTCGTTTTTTTTTTCTGTTCGATGGATGAAAGATTAAAAATTATCCTTTGCCACAGGAGTTCAAGAGTCAGTCCGGCCTGCGAGATCACATTCGTCTTCATACTGGAGAACGACCTTTCATCTGCGATTTCTGCCATATGAATTTTGCGCGAGCGTCTCATCTGAAACGTCACCGCCGCATGCACACCGGTGAAAAGCCCTTCGACTGCCGAGTGTGCGGAAAAGATTTTTCGCGTGGTGATAAGCTCAAAGATCACCTCAAACGACACGAAGCTGATGAAAAACTTAATAAAATTCGTAAACAGCTCCTCAACCCTGAGGACTGTGCAAGCCCTGCTGCGGGAGATGGCTCATCATCAGGCGCCAGTGAAGATAGTGCTTCTGCTGGACTTCCGTCTAATAAGCAGCTCATCTCCAGTGGAGATATGTCAGCAGCGAACATAGTTGCATCTACAGCGAGCATGGTTGTTAAATTGGCCTCTACGGCAGCAGCGGCTGCATCCACAGCTTCTACTGCCGCAGGAGCCGTTGGTGACTCTCTCAATAACCTTGGCGAACGCGTGGCGAATCTGACTGCTCGCGCCAACCCTCAGGCTGTAACTCCTGACAGCGTCATGAGTGCCAAGACGTCTGTGACCGTCGCCGCTGCGATACAGCAGCAACGCCTACAGCAAATTCAGCAACAGACCCTCTTACAGCAGCAATTGATACGACGCCCATCTTCTGCTGTTGCTTTAACCTTACAGCCTAGTAAGAAAAGAAAGCTAGTTTCTTCGTCCGCGCCGTCAAACCATCCACTAACTTCATCTGCGCCCCATCCGTTGTTCACATCTTCGTCTTTCAGTGATCTCGTCAATGTAGCGAGTGCCATCAACAGCAACTCAATTGTGTCTCAGATGAACAGCAATTCCAACTCATCCAGTTCTCCAAATTCAACCTTACTCAACCTCATGACCAGCAACTCCAGCAGTGCCATCGTGTTTCCGAACCCAAGCACCAGCCTCTCCACTACCTCAAATATTAAAAGCAGCAGTGATGGTGGCGCCAACGCTGCTGTTGCTGGGAACAGTGTCATTCCTCAGATGCTGGCTATGGCTAACATTGGAGAGTGTGTTCTAAAGCCCATCAATTGATGAGACGGCGCTATATCGTCGATTAATTTTCTCTCCTTTCCAGGGTAACCTTGATAACAACAGTACAATCATCCCATTTGATATTTTCACTCTTAAGAACCCAAATATGATTCCATACGACCTGTGATTCAGTTTTTGCGTTTTGGGTGTAAAATAGTAATAAGAAATCAAACCGCAGTGTATAGTAAACAATGCTTGTGTAAATCTTTGTTGCGACACGAAGATATGTAATAATGAATACCACCTCGAATGCATAGTAGTTTTCGAACAAGTTATGCGTTTTACAACAATTCTTCATAACGCGGAAGGCTTGTGGCATTGATTCTACTGGTCAAAGCTATAGCATAACAAAAGGCATTTTCTTCTTTTTTTATTTCCGTGACTGCATCAGCGTGGCATTACTACGATTTTAAGATTGTTTTAGTTAGCATTATTATCGTGTTTGCTTCGATATATTCTGTAATAAGTCGATATTGGAAACTATCTAAGAAAGCCTTAAGACCACTAGTTTTGTATTTTTACACTTGCTCATGTGGGCTGTGTGTGCGTCATTAATCAATGAAATTATGTGGCATTTTTGTAAACTTAGTTAATTAACGCTATCTTAAGTGTGACATTTGCATCAGGGATTTTTTTTATAGTACATACATATTTTGGTCTAGAGAAGACCTGATTGTACCTTGGGAGTATTGGCGTTATTCCTGTTTGGTTGCCCTAGCAAAAAATTAAGTGCTGAATTAGTTGTACGATTGCTTCTTTAATTTTCCATTCTCTGGATGGGCTTAAAGGTGACTCTCGTGCAGGTATCTCGTATCGGTATAGTCGGTATGAGCAGTTTCCAAATTCTATTCTTGAAGCAATCTTTGTTCCAGTACAAAAAAGTATCTTTAAATTACCTCATCTTTCCTACCTCTTTCGTTTGAGAATGGTTAGCAGTCCACTGCAGGTTGATCTACAGCTCAATTCTGTTCAGTGGTGATCACTTAATCGTGTCGACTGCTCGCATTTGTGGGCCTTCAAACTTTTTGGATGAAGCTCGGGGCTTTAGTATTCTGCCTGTATATTTTGGATGTCGTGTACAGAAGATCTATTATGTTGTACGAGGCATTTTGTTACCTGATCTGTTACTTTCATTCAAAATCCTTGGATGCTGTTCCAACTCAATCGATATGGTCTGATAACTTCTATCAACATCCTCCAGTTTATGATCTCATTCTCCGATTTCTTTAGTAAACTTTTGGAAGTATTTTTGCTAGCTATTCCAAGTACCGTTCTCAATGTAAATTAAGTTGTGTAGCATATTTGATTGTTGTGATGGACGAACTTCTGCTGCGAGCAGAGCTAAGATGCTTGAATTTTGTTACATGTGCACTGGCTTTTTTGATTTCCTGTTTTGACCGCATTAATTACACGGCAACGGTGGTTGAATCCTGAATATAATAATAGAATTAAGTTCTGAATGTCGAGTGATATTTCGTCGTAGAGTATTGAAGCATCGGCTCGTCTCGCCCCGTGCACTGCCTTACTGAGCTCACTTGGGAGAAGTGTGGCCTGTCTTGCTTGCGTCCTCAAACTTAAATTAACGAAATTTGATGCTGATAAGTTACTGGTAGATACCCTCAATAAAGAAGCCATAAATTGCTCAGATAGATTAAGATAATTTAATGTGCCAACGTATATAATAACGTACTATACTTAGTTTTTATTTCAACATAAGCTGTATGAAATGATTTGTGGTAACGTGTTAATCTCAATAATTACTTTGTATTGATTGAACACGTCGTTTGTTAGTATACATAATATATTCGCTCTACCTTAATAATTGAAAGGCTATTACCGTTAAATTTGGAACAAAATTTTGAGTCTTGAAGCCGCTTGAAAATTTTTTTGATTATGAAAATTTTGCGGTTGAACAATTCATTTTGGTTCCTGTCATCACTGCTCGTTAGAACTATTCCCACCATGTAGGCTGCGAAGAGCTCGTGCATTTTTCTGAAATATGTCCACTTCAGACAAATTTAACAAAGCTTGAGACTCACTTCATTCATTTCGACGTCAACTTTCGAACTTCGTTTTCAGTGTTTGTAAACGAACTTTTCGATTGTTCATTAATCGCGACAAGCATACGTTGCAAATCAGTTGAACTTTTCGTGACATCAACATCGAATAATTATTCTCAGAGCATTCATGGTGATCGCGCAAATTACCCTGCTGTTAACTTTAGATTTCCTTCTTCCCTTGGTCTAGACTATAGCTAAGAATACATCATCAGGAATGTCAACCTCGCATTACTTTTGTACTAAAAATCTGATTCAGGTTTCCCAGGCAATTGTAAAGCTCACTGAGCAGTCCTACTGTACTGAGCAAGAGACGCACATGAGGAAGATCTGTAGATTTCGAAGTAACAGATATTTATCACAATAATGAAGAGCACGAATTCATGAAATGCTTTTTTCATTTTCGTATTGTACGTTCAACACATGATTATTTTATGTCTTTCTCTCTTATTTATTTTAAAATTCTTGTTAAGCATCGTGTCCATCAATTACAGAACTGATTTTAACCTCTTCGTGCTTCTGAGGAGTTTACTTGCAGCATTAGCGTGGAAAAGCTTTTGTTTGCAGAACAAAATCGTTTATTTTGACTCTAAATTACTTGAGTCTTTTTAAAAGGGGTTTTCTTTGTATCCTCCTATGGGAGATACAACTTACAGCTAAGGGAGCTAACGCTCCCAGGGGGAAGATGCCTGCCTGCTCTTGCCTTCACAACCTTTTTCTTTCGCGAGTCTGTCTTTCGTCCTATCGAGATATCGGAGCTGCTGCCCAAATAGCGGTGGGCGTGATGCGTTTTTCGTTGGGAGGTTTCTTGCGTCTTGATGTATTATTCTTCTATATTTAAATCACTGTTTTACTACTTT
>JACJUY010000544.1:123396-155478 GCA_014220935.1 Platorchestia sp. MABIK | reverse complement strand
GTTTCCTGCAACGAGTTTATGAATTTGATATTACTACCGTTTTACATGAAATTTCTCTATCGAGACAAAATGTGAACAAGTACATATGGAAAATTTGCTTTGGGCGAATCAAGAGGAACTCACTGCATGACATCGGCCGTGTCTTGTAACATTCCGTTGCAGGTGTGAGCGCATGCGCGTCGGCTGAGCGCTCATGAGACGGCACACCATGGATAGCGTGGCAGTCAAGGAAGATACGGAGTGGCACAGCATCGCAGTCTGAAATGTTTGAACAGGACAAATTGCAATGAAAAATTCATAACATTCTTATGGTGTATGGGATCAATTTAGCAGCCGGTCGTTTTTCAAGGTTGACCAATCGTACCAAGGCAGAGGTTTTGAAATTGGATTAAGTGATTACGCTGCATCAGCGACTTTTCATTCGAATTACAGCATTGTATCTAATTAAAAAAAAACAAATAGGGACTCATTTGGAGAAATATACACCAGAAAGAAACTGGAAGCTGTGATTAAGAGCAGAGAGACACAAACGAAAAATGAAAACGCTGTAAGAACAAACGTAGCCCATTTGGCAAGGTATACAAGGACAGTAGTATACAAGGTAATATACAAGGACAGAAGCGCCATCGCTTTAATTGAAAGAGTCCTACATCGTGAATAGGCGGTGGAGCGTCAAGTACGAAAGGTATAGCAACGTCTTATTATAGTAGCATTAGGGAGAAAAGAAATTTGTGCGAAAGTATGATTGCTCCAATCGCTTTTACGGCGATGAGCTGTGAATGCTTTTCCTCATGTTGTTCCATAAGCGTCGCACGATAAAAGCGTTTTTTTCTCTCTAAAGCTAAGATGCTTAAACGATGGCATTCCATTGGATGTCTTGGTTTGTACAACTCGCTACGCTGGTAAATGAAAGTACGAATCTCGATGAGGAAAAAAAAATGATATCAGAATAAATAAATGAATAGAAGTAATATACGAAGACACTCATGAAGAAAATCGGTGGAACGATACACTGGTCTTCCGCACAAGACAGACAGAGAAGTAAAGAATGAAAGGCCAACCACGAAATCAGCCACTATCATAAACGTGCTTCATGAATCCTACACGTGTGCTAGGTCTATAAAATGCGCTGACAAGCATTCACATTCACCGCACTCCCAAGGATGGAATGTTAATATTAAATAACATTAAAATTAAATACGTTTGAAATAGAAATGAGGTGTGATGATGGATAGGTATGGCGAACAAACAGCCAAATCTAATAGTGTTGAGTATTTACATGTTGGTAATGCTGATGGCGTAAAAATGAACCGTGGGACTAGAAAATGGTGAAACCGGAAGAACAGAGAAATTAATCGATGGATAGAGCGAAAGCAACGATGGGCGAGAGAGATTCAGGAATGAGAACATCTTGGGGCACAAGAGACCGCTCGAAATAGAGAAGGTTGGTAGCAGAGAAATATTACAAAGGCGAGGCCCTATCTAAAACCTTTATTATCCTCCAAAAGTTTGAGTTGCGGCAGAGGAACAGCATTATGAGGTAGCTTGTGTAAACCTGATACGCCACCTGGGCATCCTTGCAAGATATTAGCAAGTTTGGCAAAGAAAAGGAGGTCAATGAGCTCACTTGGATCGATGTACCCCTAGATTGAATCGTTATAAGATAACAAGGACGGGAGAACGATGGAGAATAGTATTCAGTACCCAATATCAGCGATGATGGTGTAATTCTGGGCTGCTTTGAACACCGTTATTGTTTAAATTTGAAGGAAAAAGAGGACTGAAATATTTAATGAACATAGTTCGAGTTCCAACTATAAAGAGTTAAACATTAAATTGGAACCCCATTATACAAAGTAGCATGTTTTTAGACTTCTCTAAATTCAACAGGAATTCAACATAGCTTCAAGACCATGCAACGAAAGGTTGCTTTGGAAGACTTGAAGTGATCAATTTACACAATATTGTCGCTACGAACATTAATAATCAACAAATGATTTCAGTTGGTCAATGCACCATTTTTTCACGTTCTCATTCACATTGAAGAATTAGATTTTTCCAAAGATAAATCATCACAATTAAACAAACTTTCAACAGGAGAATCATCATAACAAGAACTGAAAAAATGAGTGGTTTTTTCAACAGCATAGTGTTCGTAGATATTCATCTTACGACGTTTTTGAAAAAGGCTCATCATTTTCCCGTCTTCTTTTGTCTGCTAAGAGTACTGAAACCGTGGTCACAGCAAGCAACAACTACAAGCACAAACACTCAAGTTGTAGGCTCTTTAAAAAAAACTGTGTCCGCCGCGATTGGTGATCAAATGGCGGAGACCAACTTCTTTCTTTTGGATCATTATCTGTTCTAGTCATAAGATATCAATATTAACTCCAACTACTTCAATTTAAAGTTTGTGATGAACTATGATTTAACAGAATTTATCAAAATGCTTGGGGTAACAAGCAACAAGCTTACTTTGAAAATGTAGAGAAAAGCAGAGTGGTCCCAGTCGCGATGTGGGTTGCCCCAGATGTTGGCTCCGTGGTTCAGCAGCACTCGAGTTAGCGCGAGAGCTCGGTCACCGTAGCAGAGGCTGTAGCTCAATAAAGTGCGGCCCTGTAGATAAAACACATGAGTTAAAACAGCACTTGTCTACTTTCTTCTATGACTTGAAGAAATCTACCAAAAGCTTCTTATATGTAGTAGTATTTCCCTATTTCTGTCTCCGTTAATAAGTAGAAGACTTTTTCATCCATATATTTTTCCATCAGATGTTTTGTCTTTTTTCACTGCAGTACCATACAAAAACACTTTTTAGTGCTATTTGAGTGACAATTTTTTGCCTAAAAACGTTCATGAAGGTGTTGTTTTGACTCAGACTTTGAAAATTATTTCTCCGCTAAGGAAAGTAAAATTCAACCGAGAAGCCAGAAACTAAAGTAATATTTCCACTTCTTCCGTCTCATAAAACGGCTAGTGAGCACATGCCGAAAACCCATTCAAATTAGCAGCGTCATATAGAATATATCCTGAAACAACTTACAAAGAACGCATTCGCTTAATTTAACTTTAGAGTTACAATTTAACTTACAGATTAGTTTATAGTAAATTAGTAGAGAAAAACACTACATTTATTGAAAGGGGTGGAATTTCAAAACACAATGAATTTAATAGGATGTGAGATGCAGTAACTCAAAAAATATTGACGATAACCTTCCTCCTATGAATCAGCTTGTCCTCCCCAAAACGATGAAATATTTATACTTGGACTTCAGAACTGAACACCAAGTTCACATCTATTATGATACATAAGCGAAGAAAGAGTTTCACTTTCGATAAATTTTGCATCGAGGTATTTTCGAGTATCGTCTACGATAAGAATCCACAGCACTTTACTGCCTCCACTAAAAAGGAAAATTGAGAACAAAACTATTAGGAAAACTTTAAGAATATTCAATACTAAAAATTATCAGCTTTGCAGGGACTGAAGAAAATGACAAATTGCAAAAACGCACCAACACTGAAACACTGCATAAAATCATCTGCTTCCATTCAACATTGACTGAAGGACACGATTGACAACTATAAGATTTTAATACTAAGTTTTTAATATTATTTCTTTTCGAAGTCATTCGAGTTTTTTTCATTGTGTTGAACTCCAAACAAGTAAACATCAGGAAGTACATACATTTTAGGTTTATCTTCAATGTGTATTTACTCATCAGTAAAGTGAAATACACCTGTGTGTTGAGGAGATTTATCATCAATGCTGAAAATTCAATTATACAACTAAAGTGAATTTACACTGACATTCCTGAAAGATTTAAACGGCAATAAATAATTGCGAACAGAAGAAGACATTCCTGAATGTGTAATCAATGATGCTCATGGGAATTGTGTAATCTTGAATTAGAGCAATCAATAACGACTAGGAATCACTGCGTCATTTAATCAATAATGCGTCAGGCGAAAGAAGCCATCAACGCCACTCGATATTACAGGAACGTAAGTAGCATAGTAATATGAACGTATCATGATTGAGGGTAATGAGCCTTCTAGTCCATATCATTTAAAAGGGTAATGAGCGTAAAAATGTGCTTTTGGGTGTAATAGATTAAAAAAGAACGGATACACCCATCAAGACCCTGACAAGCAACCATTACGTAAGATGAGTTTTGAAAAATTGTTTGCAACAATTGAACAGCATCGAAACATAGATTCTATTAGAAAAATAGAAACAAACAGAAAAACTAAAGAGACGCTCCTCAACTTCATTGCCCATGAATATGTACATGCTGTACTTATGGTTTGCTCAAAACAAAAGAAAAATTGAATTACGAAGACGTTAATGGTTTCCATATATAATTTGACCCAGTTATGTTTTAGTCTTCCATGAGCTGAACAATGTGACATAGCTCAGTTTACACGACACATGACACGCCACGTGAGCACGGCAGCGAGGTCGCCGAGTGAGATCAATAAGCGCATGTGGCAGTCTTCCTGAGGTAGTGCAGTAGCAAATACGAAATCATCCTTGAACAAAAATAAAGCAGCAATCTTGGGCCAGTTTGAGAGAAAGCGTTTTTTTCACGTCTTGTACTATTGCTCTCTAGCGGAAACGAGTTCTTTGTTCGCATTGAACTGAAGGACATCATTTAACAATGGAAATACATCAAATCGGAAATGAAAACGCAAGTATCAAATCACGGTATCACTGTGCATCCCTCACAATTTCCCTTGTACACGTTTGGATTTAAATTCCCCCGAGAAAGTAAACTTTATGCTCGAAATTTTTAATGTATTTCAATGAATTTCAATGATGAAATTTTTTATTTAGTTACTGTACTTGGAAGCGGGGTCTTGTATATGAGTTTTAAAACAATTTAATTAGTAAAAAAGGAAAAAATATAAGCCGACCATTTCTGAACACAAAACAGTAATGATGGAAAATGAATAATGCAATTATAGATAACAGACAACAAAAAAAAACAAGCTACAAGCTTAAAATAATTTCATTACTTAGTGCAAAAGTTGTGAGTATTGAAGTCTGATACCTCGGCGCTGTTACACTCGAGTATTGCTGAGGAAAATACTGCTCAGCCCCAAAGCAAGTGCAACATGAAAATCTTCAAATGCTACACATGAGAATTTAGGACATCTCTTTGGAAAGATAAGACGGACTTTAAAGACGTAAAAGAGTAGAATATTTTCTTTCATTTTTCTACAGTGATAGCCGTCATTGTGTAGACAATGAATGAGTAAATAAACTATGGCGATGAAAACGCGTAGACTTCAGAGGTGAAAAACATTCTTGCAAAGTTTCAAAAGGGTTCTTGAAAATTACATATTACAGTCAAGCAAATATAAAAATAAAATTATTCAACTGATTTTTAAACAACAAAATAGACACGATTTTTAATTTCAGAAGATAGAAAATATAAGTTTTAATAAATGCAGAGCTCCTTAGAGATAGAATACATCTGTTTTTTTCATGATAACGTGCATTAAAACTGCTGATAAACCTCATCTCGTCCTTTTGTCTAATCGAATGTCACAAAACGAACCGCGTTCTTCAGCTGGCCAATCTTCCGAGTTCTATCTCGCAATTAGCGAAACATTTTGTATAATACACCAATGTTAACATTTCAAAATCATGTGTCCTATTTTAAAAGCGCAGTATTCGGTTTTGTATTTAGGTGCTCACGCAATCGCTTATAAGGTCATAATGAAGAAGAACTTTAAAATATGGTTGTGAATCGATTCAAGCATCAGCTCATCATCAGTTATTATCAGCAAAAATAGAGAAACATTGAATAAAAATTTTCAAATTTGATTAACGAGTTCTTAAAAATTGCAGGAAATTAAAACCCTAAGATTGAAGAAATCTTATCTTACCTAATAATACCCTTGGGGTGTTTATCTATTTATTTATATATTTGTTTGGTGTCCGCTCCTTCCGTCTCTTTGTAACGCTCATAAGGAGACTTAATGCCCGTATCTGAGAGACGAGTTTCACCAGTGCACAAGTGCATGAATATATTTCATCACGGGTACTGTTAGGATGGATATATTTGTTTGTCATCCACATACGGAAAATTTGTTCAAGAACGGTATTGAATCCCGTCATTTTTGATGGGCCGTGCACACTAGTAAATAAATAAAACACATGTTTCGTGACTATAAATGACACAGTGAAATGAGTGAGAGCAAATGGGAAAAATAAAACAAGGAAACACAACTGAAATACTAAACGATTTCGGGTGTAGATTGATTACTCATATGAAAGCTCACAATGAAAATAAAAAATTTGCATGAATCTCAAGATATTGAAGACTACACTAATCTAGAATAAATGGGAACTAATACACTCATGCGATTTCTTGCGGTACTGTGTTCCTATAATTTGCTTCTTGTGTGATTTCATGTTTCTACAAATAAAACGGTTGTTTCATAACAATACTTTCACACCCTTCCTTGCTAAAACTTTCGCAGTGAAACTTACGATTGAAAGAGCATGTAAACTTACAGCGAATAATTTTAGACAGCAGAAATAAAAATTTACCTATTACCTATTTGACGGGATGCTAACTATACTGAGTATTTACTTTTCTGCTCAAGAAATATATCGTCTAAGGTTTATATTTTCATGTCCCTCCGAATTTAGAAATCCGAAAAATATCGATAACAATTACGGCGATGATGTTACAGTCCAGACAATAATCATCAATAGTCCAGACAATAATAAAGGTCTCAAAAATATTCTGTTGGGCGTATTTGGACTCTTTTGTGACGTTCCAAGGCAGCAACAAGACATAAGAATTATTTTTGCTGACAAAAAGATAAGCCTAACTCACCTGGTCGTTAGTAGCATCAACGGAAGCTCCAGCTTTAAGCAGCTTCTCAGCAGCAGCAGCGGCGATGTTGTATAATCCTTCCTTCAACAAGATTTTGACGTAGAGTAGCGGCGTCGCTCCGGCAATGTCGCATTTTAGAGGAGAAGCTCCTGATTCCAGCAGAATGGAAAGACCCTCCAAAAATCCAGTTCCGCGTATTTCTCCTGAAATAAAATTATTGAGTTCTTAAATAACAGGCTGCGTTACAAACAATTACAAACAGAAACTTCAACCTCAAAAAATTTTAAAAAGGAAAGCCTACACGTAAAGAACTAGTTGAACAATTTAAAGAAAAATTAAACATTAAATTACACATTAAACGTTGAATTAATTTAACATTTTAATTATACATTAAACATTTAACATTAATCGTACAAAATGATTTTTCCATTTTTACTCTTGAAAAATCTTTAGTTTGGAATGAAATACAAGCCTTTTTTCGTTCAGCACGAAAGCGCACAACACCAATTGAAGGGTATATAACTGCGCTACCTTCTACACAAACTGAAAATGTGAGCCAATTTTGCAGCAGAGTGCGAATTTGAATTTTCCCTCGCGGTTCTTGTCATTAGTCTCAGATTTGAGGCATTTTTACATGTCTCGAGATTCAGGGACAAAGTCTGCCGAAACTTAGGTGCCCGAGATCTAAAGTTTTCAGAAAAATTCTACAAAAAACAGTATGCTAGATAATTTAAAATACCGCACACGAATAGAGGTGCTCGTTTTACCTAAAGCTCAAAAAGAGTTTTTTGCCAGTATATGCAACGAAAATATAAAAATGAGGCCATGAAATTGTTGGGAGTTGTTAATCAAGCGTGTGTCTATGTCACTTCCAGTTTAACTGTGGCATAAGAGTAACACCAAAGATATAACTGAAGAATATAGTTGATATTGCTATTCCTTCGCTTTTTGAAATTTAAATAATTAAAACTATAAAAACACGAAACTTTATCGGGTACAC
The DNA here is from genome assembly GCA_014220935.1 of Platorchestia sp. MABIK. Classification (NCBI taxonomy): domain Eukaryota; kingdom Metazoa; phylum Arthropoda; class Malacostraca; order Amphipoda; family Talitridae; genus Platorchestia; species Platorchestia sp. MABIK. The sequence continues at coordinate 147,624 of JACJUY010000544.1, read as the reverse complement.
AATTTCTATCCAAATAACTATAGGTCCAACACACTGTAGGAATATTATTGGTTTACCATTATTCCTTAACACTTTGACTGCGACAGGTTAAATTGAAGTTCGTTGTTCAACTCGGAATTAATGTCAATTCAATTGAAAAATTTGAGAAATAACGAAAAATAAATGGATCGTGAATGCATTTAATTTTGGTTAGATATTTATGAAAATTAAGTTCGTGACTACTGGCCGGTCAGCAGCATCATGAAAATACTCTCCGTGACCACAGATAGATCACGTCGAAGTTAAAGTGTTGAGCTTCCGTCTACGATTTAAAGATCATATTTTCAATATAAGAATGGGATGCTATTAGAAATCGATATTTGAAGTTAAGAGAAAATGTTTTGCAAGAAATAGAGCTGATAAACTCATTATTTTGCCAAGCGTTATCGCAAAACGATTATGTCAAGACCAAAAATTCAGCATTTACATAAGTAAAAATCGAGTCTGGCTACAAACTCAGTCAAAACAATATTGCTGTCAAGGCACGGTAGCATTTAAAAAGTATTTCAATTACACTACTGAAAAAGAGCGCAATTCGAAGCCGGCATTAATGCAGAAGCTCGCCGCACCAACGACATGGCCGAATGTCAGGAAGTATTCAAATTACCTAGGTAACTTTTACATGTTATGACCAGGTAGACACACTTGGCTGGACTAGTTGCTGACCAAAAATGTAAACGGATTACAGAGGGAACGAGCTAGACAAGATTGTCGCGATGCGGCTAACTGAAGAGGAACGAACGCCTTGTTAAGCGTAAAACGAGAATGGCAGTGGAATATTTGCTGTTAGCAATTATGACTACATGAATGACATGGGATGATGAAAATAAAAAACTGAAATGGCGTATACATGTATGAGAGAAGGCTTGAAGAGATTCACTGACCGTAAACCAACTGAAGCGTTGAGTATGAAATTGATTAAGCAGCACTGGGAATGAATTTTGATGCCAGTGTAAAATTTATCCAAACAATCCATGAGGGTGAAAGTGGCGGAGCGGAGCACGGACTTCTGACTTTGAATTCAAAATCTGTGTTCTTCCTGGCATAAATTCTCAAGACATTAAACCGCTGTTGTGCCATTGTTTAAAACTTAACCAGGGAAATATTTCGTAAGCTGTAAACTCACAAAAAGTTCGAATTCTCAACTCAGTAAAGATGTGAGGATCGCGCAAAAAAGTCACTGCCTGGGACCAATTTACTTCACTTTCATACAAATCCGTGAACAAAACTAGTATTAACTAAAATAACTTAAAGTGTATCGCAATATGAAGTACAAACTTCATGCTGGACATGTCACTCAGAAACAGTGAACTCACCCAGCATAATCGAGTGGAGCGCAGTCTGACCGAGTAGGTTGGGGTGATTAGGCGAGCTGCCGCGAGCTAGCAATGCCCGCAAAGCAGGACAGGGATCACTAAGGAGGCATGCCACGTGTAGTGAAGTGGGCGGACATTTCTGTGAAAAACAGATTTGCGAATAGGTAAATTTGTGAAACACGTGGGAAAATACATTCTGTATATCTGGATAATGCAGCACGTATTGAGATGTGCTTGTGACTCCTGATTTAAAAACAGCTATCTCTCTAAACATCATGAAACTGGATCTGAACAAGTAGATGAACTCGTTGAACCTCATTATAGACAGTATTTAACGATGATAAATAAGTACACATACTTTAACAAATTAAAATTTTAGGTTTAAACCCAGTTTACGCACTTAGCAACAATTATAATCCTATTTTAGTGCGTGTAATCTCATCGAACGTCTGTACATGATAATCACATGATATTAATCGGTTAGGGAGTAAAGGTGATCATCAGTTGGACAAACAATACCAACACAAAAATGCTTTCTAACCTGCTAGAGTAGCTTCATGAAGACAATCATAAAGTACCATTACCTAACATTAGGAGAAAAAAGGGAGCTAAACGCCATCAGGTACTTGCTGTCACATTTAATATCGGTAAACTGATGTATTAGGGAATATGGGAACTGTTATTCGTGTGCACATACGAGTAAAATTTTAGGTTCATCAAAAATTTGAATAGTCATAGTCTATTAGTTATGAAATAAATTGATTAAAATAATTCAACAACAAAAAATGAATTTAAGGACCAGTATTGCTACATTGCAGATACTTTATCTTCAATCGAATAAATTTCCAAGTTTGAACGGTTAGCTTAAAATGTTCGGTGGCTAACCTTAAAAATACTTTCAAATAGTCAATCAATAAACATTCAAACATCAAGATACTTTGTTGAACAAAATATACTCAGGTTTATTAGCTGAGTAGATTTTAGACACGCTTTTCATGTTAGTAAGTACACAGTTATGATTTCAGAAACAATTCAAAGTAGGCTGTGAAAATATAAAAAATAGCGCATTAAAGATAAGCGTTGAACTCCAACATCCAAGAAGATAAAACTAAAAACAATGCGTGGTTGCGGTACTCACTGTTATGTTCGAGTACCAGAGCGATAATTAAGCGCTCACCTCAACTTCGTTGGCGCAGTTCTCCCTCCTCTCGTAGCTCACGAAGAGCGAATGGAGAGGCTTTTCGTGACAGCGACGGCATTGAACGATGTTGCCTGCGCATGAGAAAATATTTGTTTAGGCCGGTTCAAAGAAATAATTTTGTAAAACCCCAAACCATACTCCCTTTCCCTAAGACACATTTAATATAGATACACTTTTAATACACAGCATATTGTATAGTTAGCTCCAAGGTAAATTACAGTGAAGGATCTTAACTTGGCCACTCGTGATTTTAAAGCAACTTTGTAATTCAACGCTGCAATCCTAACTGTGGCTTATTTCAGTTTCTCCGGCTATTTCTCATTATCAAGTAAGTTGACAACGGAATGGAATGCCAAACTCACATAATGTGATGGAGAAAAACTGAAAATGAAAAATGGTAAAAACGGAAATGAAAAAAGACATCTAAGAAATAGTTAACCAGTAAAAAGAAATTTTTCTATACAAATGTTTAGAAACTATGCACACGCCTGTCCAACTGAGGATCAACCGAGCGCTTGCATTCGTTATACCAATATTAAACACACACTGATGTTGCATTCGTAGTCGCTCGAACTATCGAAGAGCAAGCAAGAGCACGTCGATGAATGATGCGATGTTGACGCACAAGATATTATTATACAGATTAAGAAAATTGATCCCTATGACCCCTTTATGAATACCAATACTTCAGATGCACAGCTACATAGGTCTAGATAACGAGTACTACAGGTAACACTATATCCACGAAAATATGTAACAAAAGAAAATAAATTCATTTTAAAAACTGTAAAAGGTTAATTTGAGTTCGTTATCTGGTGAATTATTCCATGACTAACATGCACATTTATTCTCGAGAGCTATTTTTAAGTGAGTAACTAATTTGGTCCATATCTTTTCAGAAGTGAAAATTCCTAGAGAGGATTTGTCGTCGAGTCTTTGCCCAGTAGGAGCACTGAAAACGAATCAACCAGCAGTTATTCTTGGTCAGAGACTAAAGTACAAAATAATGTCTAGTGTAAGCAATCAAACACGCTTGGCACCAAAGGACCTAGCATAAAGTCTACACTGTCTGGGCTAGGGGTGGTCATTTGATACAGCAACACCTGTACACGACCTCTACAAGCACCGCCATAGTATATTGGCCCCCAAGCAAAAGCAAACATGATGAACTGAGCAAAAGCAACCGTGCATTGACTCCAGAACACTGACACTGTCGTCTGGGTAAAAAAAGACATTGTTGTCCGATAGAAAGATGATCCGGCACCGTGAACTCAAATACTTACGAGGCTGCGTGTATCACACAATGTTTTCGATCTCTGTATCAGACACATGTAAATCAGTTGAAGTTAATGAAATGAAACGAGGGATGTCCCTTTATAATTAACCAGCACGTATACCATGAATCAGTCTAAAGTTGAATGCTAGTTTGATGACCAAGAGTAAATTTTTCTTAGTTAATTAATTAGGGTAAAAGAAATAATTGAACACGTAGCGTGGTCAACTTCAAATGCTAATGCTATATTAAACTAAAAACGCTGAACAAACCTGTACGTCCATCTTCTAAGCAGTGCTTGCACAGTAAAAAAGTCAAGGTGCGAAGAAATTTCTTGGAAAATTGAGGATTTTTGCCCACGAAAGGCACTAAGCTTGGTGCAGCTCCTAACGAAAAGGGTCTACGAACTTGATTTTCACACTTCATAGCTTCATCGCCTTCATCTTCTCCGGTGGTTGATGAAACTTTTTGAGCATCCCCATCAAAAAGATTTTTTCCGTTAGTTCTTTGGTTGTTGTTTGGAAGTCGACGCACTCCTGCCGCAGAAAAAGAGTTTCGAAAGCCTGGCAATTTCGGGGCTTCAGCGGCAACAGTTTCAGAACTAAGAGAAAGAGGCTGAGATCGGTAAAAACGTGGATTATTCGCAGAACTAGACAGTAGTGAAGCTAAAGAAGGCATTGAGAATGAGAGTGGCAGAACGGAAGTATTAGATTTTTGAGAATTCGTGAAAGAGGGAATTGCAGAGACTTTCGAAGTTGGACAATCTTGCTCGCCTGACGGATTGGTCGTAGAAGACACTTCCGAAGTCGAAGAAATCAAATTATCGTGGTTGGAAGGTAGATTTTCGGAGGTTTCAAGAGAATCTCCAGAACTAGGAATAGTAGATGAGGAACAATATAGTCTTTCAAAAAGTGAACGACTAGAAGAAGGGTAAAGCTGTGATTCATAGAAGGTACTACAAATAGGTTGGGGTTGCACTAAGGATGGAGCTGGTGGTGGCGGTCGTTTGTTGATGGTAGCGAGAGGCAGCTTTGATGCAGATGGTGACAGCTGAGAAGAAGAAAATGAAGAACTGAAACGAGACAAGTACGAAGATGATAAAGGTGAAGCTGGACACGATAATGGAGACTTCAGATGCATACACCTATTTGTGGCTCTACCACACAACATTCTAGATATTCCTGTGCAGTGTCTTTTAGCTGGAGGAACATTAATTCCTCTGAGCGTTCTTTTTCCAAACAAAGATTGACTTCCAGATCGGAGAAAGAGGCCATCTGGAGATGTACGGACACCACTTGAATTTCTTTTAGGTAGACCAATAACATCAGAACACAGTAATGCCTTCAGTTGTTTGTTAGGAATGTCTTCTGATTTTGGGGGCGCTTGGCGAGGAATGACTGCCGCCGTGCTTTGTTGCGATCGGCCATTCAAGGCATTTCCGTCAGAACGAGAAAATGCAAACAAATTTGAGAGGTCCCCTGGTACAGCTTGATCATTTTTAGTACTTTTTACAGTTTTGGATCCGTGACTTTTTTCAGCTTCATTGAAACTCGGTAAATTAGTGTTATTGCCTGGTCCATCATTATTTGTGACGCATACATTCGAATCCGAATCAATTTCGCTGGATCCAACATTGAAGTCAAAATCGCTGGACGTTTGATCTTGGCTTGAGAGCTGCACCCTCAGCTCCAGCAGCAGATTTTTGTAACATTTTTCGTCCCTGAAACAAAAAGTAAAAGCTAAAATTAAAATTTAGTATCGATTTACAGTTTGCCGAAACAAAATCAGAGCTAGCAAGCAGAACTGTTTCACAAAAAAGGAGTTGAAAGAAAATAATAAGCAAATAGTTATCAATTCTACACAATATTGCGAACGAGAAACAGACTGCCGAGTTCGTTAACTACAATAATTGAGAAAAATAACTAAGACATAATTGATGACTAAGCAAGAAAGTGCACAGGAGGACAATATCCATGACCCATAAACCAGTGCGCGGGAACCACATCTCTAGCTCTGATCTCATCAGGAAGTGAAAAAAGCTATTATGAGCCCGAGCAAACAAGGACAAAACACAACACTCAGCGCTTCGCTAAAACCGCAGTAAGTTTGAAATCGGGAGTTAGTTCGCATGAAATGTGAAACAAAACTGTGAGACATTGTTCGATGATCTGATAATTTATACTCGTTCGTAAATCCGTAGATATGTATAAGGTTTAAAATACTCCAAGACTGAAACGCTTTTCTATTCAACAGACTATTGTCAACTACTGTTAAATTTTCGATGAAATTCAATTCGATTCCCTTTTTGTGTATGAGCACGCACAACTCGAGTTACGTGCACTCAAAGGGGATGGTGATCCTTACCATGTACATACATCAGCTTGAGATCCATGTTAACAAAACTGGTCTATTTGAATGAACAAATGAATGGGTAGACCTAATTAGTATTATAATTTAGAGAGAAAAACTAATAAAATATAAAAAGCTGAATGAAGAATCAATTGAGAGAATGATTCAGCGAGGTATAAAAGCTGCGAGATCAATTAAAAAATATTCGTAGCGGCAACTAAAAACGCATTACCAATCTGGTGAAGCCTTTAATAATCAAGTATCACATATTTACACAGCACCACTGAATTCGTGCTTCACTGAAGAATCTTGATTTCTAATTCTCTAAACTTCCAAATTAACTCACTGACATCAGTAATAATTTAATGATGGAGGTGTACGCCGATCCTCTTACTTTTCCAGAGCGCAAAATGACAATTTCAAGACGTTAATCTAAACTCGAAACTTGAGGAATGTACTCAAATGTTTTTCCCACTCATTCTCTTTTTTCCATAAAAAAATCGACTCATTCTAGTAATAACAGTAGATATCGTTTTTCCCGTACATAAAGCACGAAAAACAGAATCGCAGGTACTAATTTCTTAAATGAATGATAGCTGTGGTCCTAGCCTGACTAACAGCGCAACTTACTACACTACGTACGACAGCGGAGGGTTTCATGTGACTGCGATCATGACATACGACACCGCGCTGCGGCAGGGGCCGGAAAGGAAGCGTGTTGTCAACGCCAAGGCGCCCGCCGGTGCAACTGCGACGCTGCTCGTCTACATTTACCATCACGGACATAGGATTACCGATATTTCAAGGTTTGTTGATTCCTTTACGTGGTCATAGATAGTGTCAAATTATTTTTCACGAACTGTACGTAAAATACTGGAAACCATGCGGATTTGCTACTTGCAGTGAGTGATAATGGTACGGTGATTACCAAAAATCAACCCGTTGCCAAAAATTCCTTCTCACGGTGAGACAAAGCCGCTGGCTTCTTGCCATTAAAATTAGCAATAAGCTAGTGGAAAGCAATTTAAAATATTTAGCGCGAATCCTTCGATATGATAGCTACCATCTCGCGATATAAGATGTTTCTATCGTTACCAGCTAGGTAACTAATACTATAGTTTAACTATAGTACCAGCTAGGTAAGTAATACTATCGTATAACTATAGTTACCAGCTAGGTAACTAATACTATCGTATAACTATAGTACCAGCTAGGTAAGTAATACTATAGTATAACTTTAGTACCAGCTAGGTTCACTAATTAGCAATTGAAGTACACTATATTCTTGATCAGTGGTTCAGAAAATGTTTTGTGATGGGGTGTCTGGCATCTTATTCAAAAGAAAAAGAACTCTCCAAACGTTGAAGTTTTTTGAAAAACTTTCCAATTACAAACTCTTTAGAATGCAATAAAAATCTGTGTTATGTTGTATTATTTCTCAATGGATGAAAAATAGATAGAAAATAAAGCCTTATAGACGGTGTAAAATTCCCATTGATCTCGCTCACTGTCCTATCCACACATGACACCATTGCACTGAGTCAACGAGTGCGGCGTCAAGGTAAACCGCAGGCTTCCTATAAGGAAAATTAACACAAGAATTAAGTATGTTATTGAAATTGAGCATAAAAGATTGGAAATAAATCCGGGGAGCAACTACACTTACCCAATGACTTAGGTAATTCCTAAGAAAGGAAACTTTTTTACTAGAAATGTAACACAATTCAAAATTAACTGAGAAAATTTAATCAAAATTAGTTGCATTTTATCAGAATAAAAACGTATTTTGAATAATTTAGGGGAACAGAGTATCTTCATTAGACCATAACGGGAAATACGCAGATAACAATTGAGTCACGTACAAAACAGGGAAATGGCAATACGTATTCCTTATAAGTCAAAAGTACATGGTATCGAACGCCATTGATCAAACGGAGTCTTCGGTGCCATCATAGTGTTCAATAATAGTTCAATAATACAGAAGTCCATCCTTTGCACCCACACTCATGGAAATACACGAAAACGAATACTCTATGAAGGTGCACCGATTTTAGCAACACAAAAACTGCTTCAGTATCGTTGTTGAGTTTTTTTAGTCTGTCAGCGAATAGGATATTGAATTTGATGTTAAGTCCCGTGTGACCACCATGAGCCGGATATTGTGCGGGGCACAACGTGTGAGACTTTAGAGTCGACCGAGTCAAGACATCCTGTTAGAATTTCACTGGATATTTGAGGAGAACCTCTGTTCAGAGTAGGTAGCGCAGGTGCATAATAGGTTGTGTGCATATTTACATGCATCCTATTCTTTTATTCTTAAGGCCCAAAATGAGCTGAAATGCAACATACACACAAACGACAACGAGGAATAAAAAAGTATTTTCCTCGAAAAAGCAGCTCTCGAAGAACCAACATTGATACAATGCTTGCACAAAATTACACATCCGTAATATGCCTATTTCAAGTCATCTAGTGCTGCGCAATGTTGAGTTAGGCTTGTATCGGGCGAAATAAATTTTCCTAGTTACCATTGAACTCGATTTTCAAACTCCGAATCCGCAACCTAACGCTGCATCAACTGCACGCAATCATACATTTCGCCCCAGCTTCCGGAAACAAGAAGTCACAAACATCTTTAGGAATTTTAACAGTGCCGGACGAATTCGTGAAAATTTAATTACGAGCTCAATGAATCTTAAAAAAAGGAAGGTGGAAAACTACACTCGCATTTCAAATCTCTACCGCCATAACCTACAAGCTACGGGAAAACGATCGTTGCTGTCACATGCGCGCGCAAATAGCATGAGGGTAGGCCGGCGCGGCGGGCTGCATAGCGCACTGCACGTTCCGTAGCCAGCACGTGCCTCGGAATCGATGCGCCAGCGGAAATGCCGCTATTTGTGGCGCCATTGGACAGTAGAGCCCAGGCATAGCTGCGCCATTTTGTCAGGAGGCAAATTGTAGGGCTCGGATGAACGAACCAACGGCCCTCCACTGGGGGGTCCTTGGACACATGTGGGGGGTTGTAGAATTGAAATAGAAGTTAATGTAATGATATCGCACATACTTCATTTTAATGTAACTCTAAAAATTTTCTCACAAGCATCTAATTTTGGTCCAAAAATAACACGTTCACGCACATGTCAGCATCGTGGAATATGCTCAGAAAGCAGTGTAAAAATATGAATTTGACTTCGAAACGCCATACGATGTACAGTTTATATATGCACTGCGAGCAGAACTGAGGCCAAGGCGGAAAAAAATACAAGAACTCATTAGCAAACGGCCACTCAAGACTTGATCTTTGAGCGTTACTTTAGGACGTCATCATATACGTGTAAAAACTAATTTTGCAAAAATTAATAAAGTTTGATTACTAATTTTGCGAAAATAAAACAAAGTTTGAGCTAGAAACATTTCTCACAATTGAATTTAAATTATTTATGCAATTTACAGCCGATGCAGAAAGCTCCATATTAGCTGAGCAAAAAGTACAAACTGAAATACAAGAAGTACACAATTCTAACAAAACTTGGTAATTGCATCAAAGTTGTATGCAAGCTACAGGCGATCCCATATTAAGGAGTTAATACTCTAAACTGGTGAAGCTAAGATATGATAGTTATACACTTCCACCACTGCACTACAGTGATGTTGCACAACCATATAACTTTGGCAGTTGTTCAAACTAAAGTAGGTAGGCCACACCTGCTGTACTCGAAATTTACTCAATAGGCATGCGTGAACCGGTCCACCATTTCCGTAGTTCCCACCAAATTTAACCTTCATAGCGGCAGAGGAAGCAGATGCAAGGCTGCTCACGGTTATTTTAAGCGTAAACCGCTAGAAAATTCCCACAGTCCTTTCAACTGTGAATTTAATTTTGGGAATAGATAAGTGGTGAGTCTCTAATAATTTCAAGTAGTCGAACACAAGTAGGTCAAAGCTATTGCAGGTTGATGCACAATATTCATCATGGAGCAATGGCCGTACTTCAGTTTAGTGAAGAGAACCATGTGTGCCAATAGAAATTTCAGGTAAGCATTTAGTGACATAGGCAATGCAACATTATTCATTAGGAACTACCAAATATTGACAGCTCCTATCGACATGACTTAGACTTGGAATCAACAAGGGGATTCCGTTTAATTTCTGACTATTCAGTTCAAATATCTACAACGCATGATTAGAAATAATCGACACGACGAAAATTTAATGCATTGCGCTATTATAAACATGCTGTAAGTCACTAGACGATTGTCTTACGGATATAGGTATCGTTATTTGATAGAAAACCGGCGAAATGCACGTTCACGCAACTGAGATACCGGATACATTTGCTAAGAAAATTATTAGTTTGCAGGACGTCACAAAACAAGTTGTAGGCATTTTTCTTTCAAATCAAGAAAACTACCTGGGGGTGAGAGGTTTTAATAGAACGACTATGTATATGAGAGTTTATTCGAACACTCGAGCTCGGAAACTTCCGACAGCAATTCTATGCAGTCATACCCGAAGCAACCGTGTTAATAACTTGTACTCACTCACAGGTTTTGAAGGTTGGGATTGAAAAGAATTATCGAACTCTCCACTCAATATACCACGACTTGACCAGCATGGAATGAAATTCTTTTTTACAGTGATTAAATTCAGCTTTGCGTTTACAGAACAACCCTAATAACAACCAAACTAACTAAGCCCTGAACAAACAGATTTTCCAATTTAAAGGCATCGTTCTCTAAAGATTGTCCTTCCCCAGTGAGCTTGAATTCAAGATAAAGTACTAATCTGAAACTTCTTATCTTCCTATTAAAGGAAGAAATCATAAATAAACATAGTACATCGATATCTATGTCTCCTCACAACGGTTCATGTCCCTCAGTTGGTTTGATTCTAGAAAAATTTCCATCAGCGATGCAAGCGCGAAAATCTTAATTCGTTTCAAAGCTAAATGAACAGATGTTTGAGCATAACTTTAGTTAGGAAAAAATCTAAACGAAATAAAATGTCATTGGTGACATGCTTGATTTCAAGCTAAAGCTTATTTCTTGGATATGCATACTATTTCAAAAGGGGAAAGATTTTATGCACCTCTATTTGACACAACTTAAAATGAAAATTTTAACGATTCATATTTACTTGACTTACTCGCGCTCAATTTTTCGACATCTCAAACCGGCGTGCATTAATGAGCGCTGACGAATATACAAAACAAATGTAATAAAATGTAAAAAGAAATAAGGAAATTTCGCCGTTGCCCAATTGTAATGCACCGATAACTTCCAAAATTACAGACTTGCTCTCAGAAATGAGCGAATATTATAAATTGACTCTTCAACGTAGCCTATAGGGCTGCATGTCTAATTGGAAATCTGTTTGTATAGTGACGGAATACATTCAAGAGCTTATTGAAAAAGTGGCAATCCTTACCTTGCACACCAGATTTGCAGTTTATACTCTGGATTAGGAGCAAGTAATTTCTTGGAAAATATGAGACATGTTAAAATTTGATGACTTTTTGAGTAAAAACATGTATTTATTTGATACTATACTAGAACCTCGTTCTCAGGTAAAAATTTGCATATTCCCGTCATACAAATACAGCATAAGTATTGGTTGTTATTTTATAAATTTAACTTGAAAGATACCTATGTTACACGTTTGAAAGAGAAGCATGTGATGAGAAAGCAATGCACAAATATCTTATCCGTTCACAAGAGTTCAGTAGCAAATAATTACCTCAAAGAAAATCAGCAACGCCAAACAGGAATAATTACTCTAAACTTTTCTTGAACTGTCTGAACCAATAAGTGCGTACGAGGCTCAGTTAATAACTCCTCTACACAATCTATGAAAACTTTTAACGAATATCAGTTAAAGCTTAGAAATAACTACATAGTGTCGATCCTCGCGTTTTACATCTTGTGCGAACATTAACTTAAACGAAGAAAAAAATTAGTCCCAGTTATATATCTAATACGATGGTTCAAGTTATGAATTACTGGGACCAATTTTTAAACTTATGAGTTAAAGTTCGTATAAGATGTACAATGCGAGGATGAACCACAGTGCAAACATAAAGATTCGGAGCTCAAGGGCCGTCGCACACGAATCCTACGTAGACCCCATCCTACGGAACACAAAATGGCGTCTTTCAGTTCTGGAGCGCAAATCGTATGCAACATTAAGTCTACCTCTTATTGGAAAAAAATTATAATGTGCTGTAACTTCAAATATAATGAAATGATACTTTAAAAAGTAATGAGCTCAATAGTAACATGCGACGTACTGTAAACATCACGAAACTGTTACTTTCAATTGACTATTCAAAATTTATATTTGGCGCATCGTTACATAATGAATATTGACGTTCGGATTACGCTGCTAATAACTGCTCAGAATCATTATAATTTAATTAATCCTTGTTCCTCTCGTAAACCATAATAATACATATATTGTAGATCGGGATCAAATATTACTCATCAACTACGCAAAGAAACACTGCAGGACAGTATGCATGATACAACTTTTTTTTAAACTCAGTTAACTCATCTGGTAAGACCGCAAATATAACGAAAAGCAAAGGTCACATTTTGAAGTAAAATACAATTCACACGTGGAATTTCAGCCATACCGAGAGGAGCTTACAGTGTAGGTCGTACAACCGAAGATCTTTACCTTTGAGTAGAATTGGAGGCTTCTTCCATATCAATGATGAATGAGTTACGAGAGCAGAAAGGAAAAATGGCTAGTGACCGGTGAGAAAATTTGGTCCGTCCAACAAAAAGTTACATATGACCATAAATCATGAATGGTAAAATACAAAAGCCGGAGGAAATAGAACTCTGAGTTCTCAAATGTTTCAGTTTAAAAACTATTTCCTCTGTGAAAAAATAACTAACATCAAAAGAATATACTGGTAACAAAGGCCATCATACAAATATGCTAAATTGACAAGACCGGGTAGACGCCTTCCTTCAGTGATGCAGGCTGGAGCAAAGCGCTCACGCACCCACAACCTAACGCATGCGACGTGGTACTGACGGTAAGTCGGTAACTGACGGTACTGACCTCGGCCGGGTCCACGGACGGTCCGACTCACAGGAGATTAGTTGAGGAAGATTAATCCAGGGATTCATGTCTGTGCTGTTCCTATTCCCAAGAAATAAAATTATGTTGATTATATACGCCTTATGATCACGTAGTGTTTGTACTAAAATCACACATGATTGAAGAATGGCGTTATTTCTCACAGGTAACTGAAGCCATAACGAAACAAATGGCTCGTTTTGCGCTCATAGATACCCTTCAGTGCAGAGTTTCTTAATGGATGTTTTAGTTAGTGTGTGAAGATTATACATCATGTGCAGAACTTTGTAACTACACCTTTTCACTTCAAATTATTCCGTCAAGTTCAATTTAATCCAAGTCAAGTTCAATTTAATCCAAGTCAAGTTCAAATTAATCCAAGTCAAGTTCAAATTAATCCAAGTCTAGTTCAAATTAATTCAAGTCAAATTCAATTTAATCCAACACTAAATTGAGTTAAAAATTGACATAATCACTTGATAATTCTAGCTTTTTTGTGTTAAATATGTATCTATTGGATGTATTGAACAAGAATAACGTTTTTCCTTTCAGCAAGGAATATATAAAATTTCTGCAATATAAAAAAAGCTGTCGTAAATTGCGGTAAGTATCCAGTATCAGGAGGCAGAGTATGATTCAGATCTTTGAGTGGTGTGAAAGATGCAAGTCAATTATAAAAACTTCGTATTATACTCCTCATTACAGTTGTTTTACAATTCTACATTGATGGCAGAGTGCATACATTCAAATATTTATGTTCAAAAGGTAATTTTGTGTTCCACATACACATAGTTTCGAGGATTTATTTGCACTTATAGATTTATATACGTGAAATTACACTTTATCACACATATATATGAAATTAAATACATGCAAATACAGAAGATTACTACCGGACGATATGCATATTTAATCTTTTAAAAAATGTACAACTGCGATTCACTGAGTACTAATGTACGATTCAGTTGATTATAATTTATATGAGTACATTACTACACAGATACATTCCTGCATTAGCAAGAAAAATGTTGCCACTGCTCTACAATCTTCATCTTTCAATGCAGCATCTATCACTCTGCATGTTTCTTCTCGTGTTTTCTTGTATTTTCCTCTCTTTACTCCTCTTCTTACTCCTGGGCGTATAATTTCTTGTTCATCTTCACTTGTTTCATAGTCCGTTGATTAGTTGTGGAGATCCATCTTCAGGGAAGCGCTGATCCAAATTTGATGAGAAACACTATCTTCTATACCTTTATTTTAGAGAAATCGGCACATAAGGCACTGAAGAAGGCATTTTAAAATTATTTTAAAAAACGATAGTACGGAAGACAACATTATATCCATAAAATTCAAATGGATTCCTATATATATGTAAAGTTTGACTGTGATTAAATTGAACTTGACATGGATTAATTTGAATTTCGCTTGGATTAATTTGAATTTGACTTAGATTAAATTGAACTTGACTTGGATTAATTTGAAGTGAAAAAGGTGTAGTACTTTCCTTCCGGTCCTTCTACATACATACTTCCATTAATTTCCCATTTCAGTATTTTGAAAGAATCAGCTGAAGGTGTAAATTCTTGTACAAAATCTCAAGGAACTTACTTAAATACGAAGTTAGATTTAGTAAACCGAAATATTATCAAGCAATTCATGGAATGCTATTGCACATTCGGCAATTGTTAAAGTTTCAAAAATGTGATGAAAAATTCTGCAATGAATGAAGGAATGTAACTCAAATAGGACCACACAGTCTGATAATTCGCAATGATCATTTGAAAAATATGAAAATACAAACTCACTGTGAACATTTAAGGTTTCCATAACGTGTTAAAAGCATGACACCCACCCATGCGTGTTAAATGCGTAGGTTAGTGGGTTAATTAAGACCATTCGAGTGTTATCGAATTATTAAGATCTTCAAATTACAGAGGGGAATAATAAATCAAACACTTTGTAATTTAAATGATTTTCGTCAGTGCTGTCACACGTTAAAAGTGTTGTGAAAACTCACTAATCACCAGTAGGATAATCACCAGCAGGATAATCACCCGCAGGATTCAAATAAACTTATAATAAAACCCAAAAATTTGGTACAGAATTCACTTTGTGATGAATGGAGCCGAAACATCACTACGAGGAATGGATTAAGTAATTGTAGATATGAATTATTTCAGGAATAAAAATAGTTCAGAGTTCATGAACGATTCCGTAACGTGGTGGTAGTGGCCGACACAAAATTGAAAGTCATTTTTGAATTCAATTAATAAATAAGATTAACTAAAATCAACACTTCAAGTGCAACCTATTTCAAATTGAGCTTTTCTACAATCCCACCATGAAGGAATTAATAGCAACATTCCAGTAACGAGCGATAAAAGTGCAGCAGCAGTGAGAGATTCAGCGCGCCAGGGAAGAGGAGGGCTGGACGCATTACGCAACACGACGTTGCGCCACAGACGCGCTTCATGGCAGAGGAAGGAGGCAGGGGCCTATATCGAAGCAAAATTATGCAAGTGCGATGAGCGGCCGTTTATCTTCTTTCTTTTATGAAGTGAAGCATGTTTGGCAATTGAATGTTTTCGCTGGTTAGAATGATTTCACTCAAATTTGAATTAATGATTCCAAGTATTTCTGGAGCGATTCCGACACATGCCGGACTACGCAGGAAAGCACAGAGGACTTGTGTTTCACTGTATGGTTTAAGTAGCCTAGCCAATCAATCTAAGGCTCTAAATTTTCGGCAATGCTGTCCCGCAGCATCAAGTACGTTGATAAGTGAACATTTTTCAGATTTTTGTATTTTTCCTACAAATAGTAATTATATAATTACGTTCGGAGGCGTGTATTAAAATTTATGAGGATTTGTGAACTTCCGTTTTTGCTACTGTAGCATATTTTCTTGAAAACAGTTTAATATTAGCCTTAATATATACATCTTATTATTCCCCGATAGGACTACCCAGAGATTCACTGTGGTCAGAAAGTACAATATGAAGTTCCGAAAGTTTCACCTCTCAGATATTACTTACTAGTTATAGACAACTGCATGTCATAACGAGTAGAGGACCCCCGGAGCGGGGGAGCTGGGAAATTCTCAGAAATTAGTGCTGTACAGCGCTGTACGAGTTAGCTACCTAAATAGGATTCTAGGGAGTAAATGACGGGTTTTATGGACAAGTACGATTCAACATAATGAAGTGCTTTGCAACATTATTTCTAAGTATTTTAAGAGGAAATATAAATTATGCAGTGGATTCTATTTTGAAAAATAGTTCAATATGAGTTTAGTGAATATCTACTACTATGTACTTGGAACAACCGCATTTAAAAACTGTGAAAACATGGTGGAAAAAAATCGAAGTAGGCGTAGATATTGACGTAAGGCAAAGCTATAGAGCTTCAACAGTAACTGTTCCGAATAAATGCTGAAACCTCACTAACTCAATTACACAATTTGAAAATATTTTTAAGTCATTCAGTGACTTAAGTTCAGAGTAATAAGAGGGTACTGATATGTTAGTAGTCATTGTACGAGTTCACATTTTCATCTCGAGAGCAAAACTCACCGATACGACAAAACTATATGCGCGTACACGCCGTGTCATTCAACAGTTGCGATACCTACTTTCATTCACAATAAATGGACGCAGGTAAGTTTACATTCACACTCTGGGCTCAAGCAGCGCACAATCCTGACTTTGTCATCAATTTTATTACAAAATATTCTATCCAGAATAAAAAAAACAATGAATCAATGAACAATTACACCTCAACAAATTGTAAAAAGTTGAAATAAATCATTAAGGCTTCAGCATTTTACTTTCTATATATATAATAAAAGTATATTTATAATATGTGTGGTAAGAAAAATCACCATGATATTTGTGGACATCAACAGTTCTAGCCAATTCTCAGTCATTCTCCTGAATTTGGTAGATCATAACCGAGGTCTAACATTATGTCGATTGACTGATAAATAAGAGGCATTTTTGTACACTATAAACCGGATTTTGTTCGAAATTGCACGTCTGTGAGACAAAAAAACGATGAAAAAGACATGCGAGTAGCGCAGGGAAATAATTACGTCGTCAGAAAGTACTTAAGGATGAGATCAGGAAATGAGCTCATTCAGAGTCCTGTGTCTGGGCCATCAAAGTTATACATGCCGGACGAAAATATAAGAGAACTTCCATCAATTTTGAATATTGTCCTTGCTTCGATGCATTTATTACGTATCTATCGCAACATACAGATTTGAAGTAAAAAAATTAGAAATAAATTAGCTTAGAGATAACGTCTCGTGAAACATTCATGGTTACGTATACGGATTTAGGAAGGAAGAAATTAACGTATAAACGGGTTTTTATGTGTCCGCAATCACTAACAAATTTGTGTGATGCTCCCCGGGAGTCTAGCTAGCCAACATACCAACTTGCCAGACGTAATGCAACTGCTTGTGGTACAGCAACGATGAAATGCATTTGGAGAACAAAATCAGAGGCAGGAAGCCTGGTGACTCCACATCCATCAGCCAACAAATCAGGAAAACCAAGTGTAAACATCTATTTCAGGGGGTGAGAGAGAGCGTAGTTCTTTCAAAATGAGCACTAGATTGCAATCACTTGGAGATTTAGCTTCTTTATCAGCGATTTGTATTTCCTTTTTGTGCCTTTATTTCACGCCTAACATTTTCTAAGAAATAGAACGACCAAGCAGAGCACAGGAAAAAATAGATTTTTGACTCGGTCATCATACATCAAAATTGCTATCTTCCTCATTTAAGAAAAGCTGGAAAATTTGTTACCTTGGTGACTTCTGGATGTGATAGGCCAGTACCTAGGCGGTTAGCTTCTTCCGAGAATAGTATTGCGACCTCGGGTGAGTTAATTGTCGATTTTAGACACATAAATTGTCTCAGCATGTAAGTCTGGCACTAGTATCGTCATTCGACAAAAAAGACCAAAGGAGTGACGTGACTAGAGAGCTCATTTCGTACCGGGCTCTTTTCGTCGAGATCTGCCCATTTTATGTAGTAGAACTATAAGTGAATATTAGTGTACCATATACGAAGTTTCAATGTGTTACTCAAAACTGGCGATAAAAATTGTTTCATGAACAAGTAAATATAAAACTTGGCTTGCATGAATTGGGTCTCATTCGGATGAAAATTGCTTTTAATTACTGTGCGATGAAATATGATTCAAGTTCGCTGCGTGGAAAACTTAATTGCAGTATGTACACTTGGCGAAACGGTCTGTGATTCCTTAACTTTGAGCTTCTATTACGTTTATCTACTGATCTATAGATTGATTACGCAGTAAACTTTTCCAGAAAATTTTTTTTCCAGGTGTGCACATATATAGCACAGTACATCTATTCAAGTAATACAGTGTTAAGCACCCGATTGTTTCATTTTCGAAGTTAAAAAAGTTTCATTTTCACATTAAATTGGAAGATACACTACATAGAGGGTTGAAGTTTCATGTACTCGTCTGATACACCCCTCCATACAGAGTATCAGTCTATGCATACAAGCATGCTGCGTGGTCGACGAAGTTCACTGAACGCATTCGCAAAAGTTCAGTGGAAGTTCACATGATGTTGAGCATACGACATGGAAGGCATGGCAGTTACAGGAGGCGTGTTTACAAATGAAGGCGACTTGAGACTCCCGACTAGCAACATGGACTGCCATAGCCAACCAATGAGCATCGTATTTCTACCGACGGAGGACTCGATCAACACAAGCGAAACTACAATATTACGAGTGTTCTCATTTCAACGATTAACGATAGTGAAAAAATGTAATTTAGGTATCGAAAGAAACCCTCGCGACAATAAATAAAAAAATACGTGATCATGTGTCAGAGGGGACAAAACTTGCCTCTAAATTCAGAAAATGAATAAGGCTAAAATCAAAAGGAAATTATGAACAAAATTAATGGATGGCACTGATTTATTTTTACAGGATGTAAAATTTTGTGCACTTTAGGAGAAATAAATTTAAGGTAACAAAGTCATAGAAAAAGAATCAAAGCCTCATCAAGGCACAAAAATTGGATTAATCAAGGCACACCACATTGGTCATAGTTTGCAACCGCCGATCGTCGTGCGTTGTTTTAAATTTGTCACCCAGCATCTGAAATAGCACGAATTGCATTAGGGGACGGGCGAGTGAAAGAATCAAACACAAGCGGCGCCTTCCCAGTGTTTACGCTTGAGTCATGTATGCAGCAACACCGCTGCAGCTCCCTCTACCTTAGCAGTATCCACAACTTCTTGGGTATACGTTCTCACACACGTGATGCTCGAGTAGTATAATGCACGAGAATTTCTTTATCATTTTTTAGCACATTTCTATTCTAAGCGCTTGGAGAATATACGCAGTTTCATCGATCATTTTACTCGTGTGTCCCACATTAACATTCATATTACATAAAAACGCTTCAGAGGACAGAAACGATGGTTGTGCATAGAAATAAAATATAATAAACGCGAGCAGTTTATTCAACTTAGCCAAACTGCCAACTTCAACTTGGCCAAGATTCGCAGTTTGGCACTACTGTGTGTGGTACTTCTAATTAATTCGCGTTGACCGCGTTGGTAACACGCATATCAAATCACACCGTAAGAATTATCAAATTTTTAAGGCATTGCAAATTTAAGTACACTTATAAAATTTAATGATATCAAGCAATATTTACATGCATTTAGGAACTATCAATCGCCACAAGTTTCATTTTACAAGACTAAGGAATTAAAGTGTCACTTTTAACCTAAATAGGCGAGGAAGATCTGAAACGCTTTGTGCACATCAAGTTCATAAAAACAACGCAGCGAATACGACTCGAATATTCACTCGGCCTTTACAGGACAGCGCCATGGTGAAAGAACCTGCAGAAGAAAGTAAAATTCAGGAGTCAAAAAATCGGTCTCGAAGGTTAGGACAGATGTGAAAAAGGAAGATTAAAAATATATTTACCCTAAGCATGAGCGTTGTTGTTAGACATAATGATAAACAAACTGCACAGTAATCAACAATATAAGTATTGTGGGTCAGATAAGCTATACGAGGCTTCTATACGGCAACTTATCAGGAGGGGGGAAACTTCTTAAGTGAAACGTGGAAAATTATTTAGTTGATTTGTGATTCTAACCAATAATCAGTAACGTACTTTCGAACGTCCGATCAAATTTAAGAACAAGTTTCTTTCTCGAAGATCTTTCAACATCAGTTGAAGATTCACTCGATCTTGCTACTACGGGCTACTTACTCATTTTTACTGAAGTTTACAAAATAACATAGTTGGGTTTACTATTATTAGCCAGAAGAAAATTAAAGGTTTCAGTTTAAAACTTTTCTTTTTTAATCAAATAAGTCTTTCATGAATGGGATAAGAATGTTTATCAGCAAATGCAAAATATTCATGGGCCATCATGAAACTGTATTAACGATTATACTTCAAAACACCAAGAGATGTTCGTTTCCCTTATTCAATGTTTGATATTACTGATAAAAAAAAACTTGATACAGTGTGAGAGAGTAAAAAATCTAACAATAATTCTTAAGCCAGTAAGAAAATAAACCTAACACTCTTCCTTACTGATGGCCAATACGAAATCATTTTTAACAGGCACTCTTTTCGCACACTAACCATATGAACGACACAAATGCGAAATGCAAAAAAAATTTCTGACATAGAGTCCGCAGTATCAAAACCATGATTATTTTTTTTCAACCAAATAGAATGGGACGTAGTATGGCAGTCAGCATGTCGCTGGAAGATTGATAACCTAGATAACCCGGTTAGGTATTCCATGGAAAGGTGAAATGAGTTATAGTGAAAGGATATTGTAAAAGACAAAATGATTTTAAAAAATTTAAATAAATTACCTGACTTAACTCCCTTACTATAAGCGTAAAAGAACACTCCATAATATGTAAAGAATTCTGAAATGTTGCCGGACATACACCCACGAAATATTTAAAAGATTCAAAAGATCGAACGTCTCGAATTAGCGTAGTCAATCTTGAGTTCACTGACCTATAGTTATGGCTCATTTCCACTGATACCTCAGGCAGTGGATGCATGCATCAAGATGAATATCTGCTGATGATTTTGAAATTCTCCCTCATCAGCAAAACAATCTTCCTTTCAGTTCGTTCAGTGAACTGCAAACTTGCCATTTCCGGGTGCCGCCCACGTACTCCGTGGCAGGGAGCAAAACACGAGGCAGCGAGCGCGTTCAATTGCGTCTTCTTTACCAGGAATTCTACCCACCTGATACAAAAGTAAAAAATGGATAAAAACTTGTAAAATCCCTCTTTCCCTTTCAACGGTTAGATGAGTTTCTCTCAAAACGAAACTTAAATTGAAGCGCCTCAACACTTGCAGCAAGTGGGTGAAGGAATGCAGAGAGCAATTCATGTGAGTTCATTAATTAATGGTTTTTGTGTGTCAAAAGGAATATTTGAATTAGTTCATATCAGCAAGAGGAATTAAATACAAAACCTACAATGCACTGTGAATTTTCTCCCACAAACTTTAAAAAACAGCAGTGCATCGCCTGTCGTGGGGATGAGTTTCTTGACTTCATTATCAGCAACGTCCGACTAACATGTATGGCTCACAATTTTTTACCGGCGAATCAACTTCCGTCCTGATGGAGGAAGATTAATCGAGAGATCCTATACATTTACTCGCTACTAAACAAGTTAATTTATTCTAAGCAGTAAGGACAGTATGGCTTGACGAAAATTTTTAAGAATTCTGAATTTAATTTTTGTTTCCATCGTATTAGGAAAAAATTGCTGTTCCTAATGATCAAACCACTGGCGGTTCAGTAAGAATAAGTATCTCCGAGGAAAATGAAACTTTCATTAATGTAAGAGTTCGCTCGCCTTGTATACTTATGAGACACACCTGCAATAAAAAATTAACATGGAGTTAACCAAGGACTCCTAAACAAGATAAAATTAATTTAATCATGTGAATTTTAATCCATTTAACTACCCCAGTTTGGAATGTCCCAAACGTATCAAATCAATAATTTACTTGTTTTCACCGAAACACGAGTATTTTCTTCACATCAAATTAGCGTAGCCTTATACTGTTAGTCATTCTCAATTGGCGACTCACATACTGCCAGGAACGCTGCATATTAAATTTATACCTTAAATACCGTGTGGCAATTTGAAAATTTACCGTGGGGAAAGAAACGAGTTTTTTCGATCAGCGTTTTTTTAAAACCTATAATTTCCATGTTTTTAAATTTTCACTTCGACGCAGCAGTTTTCCCGTCATCATTGTTATTTAAGTTAAAAAAAAACACAAAGTTCAAATTACGTCGACGAAGACTTAATCATCTTGCGTAGGGCATTATAAGTGAACTTCCGCCTCGAAATTCGATCGCTCATGTGAAACGACCTTCATGTCCATAGCATCCTCTTCGACAACAAGGCTTCAGATCCCATAGAAGGAAACGTGCTTGAGCTCTAAACTAGAGCTGAGAAAATGAAGTGAACCATCACATCTACCCATGCGGTCCGTCGTTTACCGTAACTGAGAAAACAAATTTATGACGCCCAGAGGATAGTTTAGAGTTGGGCACCCTTGCACTGGGCACGATCATAAAGGGAGTTGTTTACAAAGCTTACCCTAGTAGCAGCTTGGGCGCACGGTACATTAATGTAAATATTTAAAGCATTTTTATGCAAGCGTCTGATATGGGAGTATCTAATGAACTGTTTACAGATGTAGAAAATAAAAAAATGAGAATAGAACTCACGAGATTTTGAAGACATACTTGAATATTCTTTTTCAATATGTAGCATATCATGCTCAGTGAAATATCACTCTAAAAGTACTGTAAGAAACGAATGAAATTAAATTAATACTTTTCATTACATCCATCTAAGCTCATAAAACACATGAGTTTCACAATTATAGGATTGAATTCTGCAATATGACATAGAAGAAAGTTTCTAACAATTCACAATAAAAATTTGAGTTCAATTTTCAGTAAATGTAAAAATAATGTCGAGGGAAAAAATACCCAATTCGAAGGGAATCGAATATGAATTTTCCCACAAAATTAGCTGCTCGTTCAGGGTGTTTTACGTCACGGCCTTTGCAAAAACATTCCGAATTTCGAATCACTTGAAAATCCCCTTTGAAGTTACACCTGAAGGAAGGGCAAGCCGACTATTGCAACCTGAACAGTAGGCTAAAGGTTTTTAGAATAGGTTCTAAAAGGTTTTTTGTATCCTTAGAAACAAGTTTTGAAAAATCAATATATGAAATTCTTTATTGTTCATAGAAATACACAGAACACAGGATTAAAGTTAATAGAAGTAATTAGTTTATTAAAGCAACTGTCATTGCTATGAAAACTAAAAAAATATAAGGATCAAAAGCAATAATTCAACGTACATAATAATAATTACACACATGAGTAACGTAATGCTATATGAAATATAACTCATTGTAAATATAACAAAAAAGGCCTTTCGCACCACATAAATTCGCTCAAGTAAGTAGAACTCCAGGAATTCACTCTCGCATCCTCGCATGCATTCAAAATAGTATTTATGCTTGTTCCAATGGGAACAAGCTCTTGCTAATTAATGTGGTAATAGCTTCTGTAATAGAAACACAGAATAATTTTAGTCAACTTTACAGAAGAATAATCGAATCATACAAACTTATTTTATCTGATAATTAACACATGCACCCCATTCCATATCAACGGAAGAATCAGTTCTCAGTATCATTTGGGATGCTTTTTCTTCACGTAAACGTGATCCAACGTTTCGTACATGCTTGCGGATAATTGGTGATGGCGGAAAATTATGCGTTATTTATAACGGGTTTATAATTTGGCATAAATGCTTCTAAAATACATATCTTCACTGTTGAAGGAGAGGCGTGTTTCAATACCTGATGGTAGTTAAG
>JACJUY010000544.1:101449-123104 GCA_014220935.1 Platorchestia sp. MABIK | reverse complement strand
TTGAGACGACGTAACATAGATAAGTTTCGCCGCTTTCGGACGTTGAACCGAGGATCTAGACTAACCAAGAATGATAGGACGCATGACATCGTTTGCACGACAAAACAAAAGGCTTATGGGAAATAATTACCAGCAGCAGGAAGCCACAAGAAAACGTTCTACACCCGAAACGAGCAGGCGCAAATCCGACTATCCATCCGCATGTCATATGTAATTCGGTCCAACCCTGAAGAGCGGACACAGTGGCGTAACATGATACGGAAACACCCATCATCTCGCGATCCGCCGCCTTCTTTGTTGTGTGGCCTCCTTTATCTATGCACCTTGCGGTGCTTTGTTGGATGCGCTGGGCCAGCAGTGTATGAGAAGAAAAACATTTTACGACGCCGCAAAACAAATGATACCTTTCCGGGCTATCACGAATTAGAAAAAAAACATGTTGCAGTTTGCGGTAATGCTCAAGTAATAAACTGGATTAAAGGCAACGAATGGAGGAGTAGCAAAGCAAATGGCTGAAAGAAATTAAGGAACAACTAAGAGGAATTAATGATAGTTTGACGACAGAATATTAAATTGTTGCGATCATTCTACGAATACTTCTTGTACTTCTTGGAACAGCACTACTTAAACAACCCATTGTTGTGTATCGACAATTTTCTTCCAATTTGCATATGACCGACCGGTAATACTGAATCTTTCTCTGGGTAGAAAGGTGGAATTGTACTATACATCTTTTGACATTATCCATCACGGCATTGACTGTTGCGTGACGAAGAACCGAGAGATAACTCTGCTACACCAGTAAGCAATGGCAAATGGGAAATCAGATGCCACATCACAGATGTACTTCATTTGCTCGCACAGGCTCTGCCATTGTCGGTGAGTACTACACTTCACCGCCCAGCTGATAAGTTGTTTACTGGAGCACACAAGGAAAATTTACTGACATTGTATTATTATTATTATTATTTATTTTCTGACAAATCCCTGCGGATTGCCACTCTGAGTGGCACTACGCTAGAGAAAACGAGAATTTCAAACGAGAATTTCATTGATAATAAGTGCGTAAGCTTCAAGTTGGAAAACATTCACCATGATGTAGAAGGCCCAAAAATTATCTGCGGTGTAGAGGAACATTGCTTCAGTGAAGAAAAGAAGAAAACATGATACTATTGGACAAGTTTTGACGGTCAACCGAGCTGAGGCCAGTTGAGGATACTGAACAAATTACAAGTCAAACTGTTTGTTTAAAAAAAAATTAATTTTAATCACTTCAAAAAATAACTTTAGTTTCATAGTCAGGAGCTTCTTTTGGAAGAATATTCAGGGACAAACCAGTCGAAAGCCAGGTCTCCGAAACTTTTTGATTTAAATGCGATACTTTGAAATGTTAGCGTTCTCTGAAATCGTAATTTCGTGTGGGGATTGAAAAATTCTGTTATTTTTGTTCTGTACTCCTTTGATGGTTTCATCTTTCCCGTTTTTCGTGTTGATCACTAAAAATAAATTTAATTTATCGTTAAGGACAGACTTCATTTCACTGAGTGTGAATTGCAAGAAAAACGAATTGAAATGGAAAAATTCTATACTCGCAATCAATTTTCATTCACAAAAAATCGCATCACTAATTTCAATAATTTTCCCTGCATTGTTATAAAGTACACAATCCAAAACACACGTTGAAATGCAGGAAAAAACAACTCAAGGATTGTTTCCTAGAAAATGTTACTGAAATGAATGTATGAAAATATAAAAGGGCTTGGTGACGGGCATGTTTTCTCGACTTTTGATATTACTACGAACAATTAAAATTAATGAACTGAATTTCAGAACTAAATTTTGTATCAATTTTCACTTATACGAGAACATCGCTTTTCGTTCGCAAAACTGAACGACTACCATGGGAAACACAAGAAAATCGATATCACATAGTTTCTCAAGCATCATTGCTTGGAACAATGAGATGCTTATCTAAGTACTTAATGAACTTGTGGCTGATCCAAGGTAGCAACAGAGCTCACTGCTACAAATGCTGCCATTGTTCAAGACAGAACTGTGCTGTCTAGCCCTCTTTCAGTCGTTTTCTGTGGCATCGTCGAGCGTTGCCGATCCTCAAAGAAAACTGGCAATAATTGTTCCTAGGATCTATTTAGGGCATGACTAAGATAATAATAGATCAGAGCCACACCACTGACCAACAGGAGAAATAATAATATTAAGCGGACTCTTAAGGAAAATGGCATCTATCACACAGAGTCAACATGAATCATTGAAAACACCGCTATCACTGGCCATCGCAACACCAGCGACCAATTAAGTTTTTCATGAAAATTACCGGATCATTCGGGCAAAATAGAAATCTATAAGGATGTCATTCGCAAGCATGTTGATAAATTCCTAGATTTAAGTTTCTTATGGAAGAAAAATAGTATTTTAATTCATATGAGTAACTTGGATCAATGGAGCTATCAGAAAAGAACTACACTCGTAGTTTGAAAAACTGAAAAATTATGGGTTACTTTATGATTACCTTTTGAGCCAAGTAAAAATGACCTAGTGCAGGGGCTAGACTGAGTTAATTGTTATATCTGTAAAATCTGGAGCAAACGGGACGCAGAATATAAAAGGAAATTTATAGTCGATCAAGAAAAAACTTACTATTTGAAGTTAGTGGATCAACGGAAGGAGCTAGTGATGATCACTAACAGAGTCCTGGATCTTCCCTTTCGAGGCACAGCATTGTAAAACACAACACACATCAATTTACAGTTAAGTATTTTGACACGTTGGTCGCGACGTGAGCCGCCGGTGGACAACGAGGGAATTTTCATTATGCTGCTCACCGGCCAGTAGACACAAACTTAATTTTCCTGAATACTTGAACTAAGCCAAATGAAGGCACGATCTAGTTGATGTTGGCAGTTTTCAAAATTGCTTACTACAATTGACTCTAAATTTGAGTTGAACATTGAACTTCAGTTTGACCCGATCGCGGTCACGTGTTAATTCAGCCGCGAGTGTGTGATGAAATATAATTTGTGCAAAACCGTTCACAAAAGCATCTCTCGAGAAGGAAATAGCTGTCTTCTCAGAATTAACAAAACCATTGGAGCAGTTCTATTATTCTCATTTGAACACAAGTTTCATAGGAAAAAAATGACATGAAGTTATCACATCTTCCTTACACGAATATGACGCTTTATTTTGAACACTAATAACGAAGCAAGGCCATAACTCTCATACCAATTGAGCATCGATCACCTATTGTCCCAGTTATAATGCTGAAGAATTTTCAATTACAAAATTTTACTGTTTAGATCTGGGTCCTTTTATCGTCTGCTAAATATGACTCATGTTACTTTAGAACGTTCTGTTTATGATAATAGAAACATTGATGCAAACTA
The DNA here is from genome assembly GCA_014220935.1 of Platorchestia sp. MABIK. NCBI lineage: Eukaryota > Metazoa > Arthropoda > Malacostraca > Amphipoda > Talitridae > Platorchestia > Platorchestia sp. MABIK. The sequence continues at coordinate 119,700 of JACJUY010000544.1, read as the reverse complement.
GTTTTGATACCAAACATTTAAACCCTTTCTATTGAGAAGTCAGTAGGTTGGTTTGACGTTTCGAAATCCAGTAATGTCTTGTGAAGCAGTTACGTGTGATGTAAGCATAACACATCCGGTGATTCGCCTTAAATTCCTCGCATTAAACCATTTTGCACTGTGAACATCAGTAGAACCTAACGTAGTGTGTTATAAAAAATTATGCCAGTCCTTGTTTTTAAATCCCCAGAGCAACGATAAAGATTTCCGAAGTAGCGATGTATTCACTCATCATCGTTCAAGACCAGCTTTTAAGAACGAAAAAAAATACCCAATGGAACTCTGAACTATATTATACGAAACATTCCAAAAGTCAAAGGAAATACCACCAGCGAGCTGTATGCAGATACAAATAACTTGCGGGAAATACAGCGTACTTGCGGAGCATGTTAACACTGAGTCCGTATTCACTAACAAAGAACTGAGCTCATCAGCCCCGGGTTGCACACCATGAGAGCAATGTTACAGGGTCGTTTCCGAACAGCAGCGGGGGTCAATGCCCCTCGAGCCCTGAGAAGATTTCACCACAACCGATGTTCAAGCGCTGGTCTGTAGCGGTGCATTGCACGATAAGATGCCGCCTTATCGTCAATACTTGACCACTTGAAATGGCTGATCATCTCCATCTTTAAACCTTAGGGGGTCAGAGTATTCATTCATCGAGTTTCACAGGAATTCCATTGTAGAAACTTCACCTTTGTAATGCAATTTTTAATGATCACCCTTCATGCCCTACAAAATGAAATATTACTTACTTCATTCTTTAACTCATGTATGAAAATTGAAAAACGTTCAGATGATGTAAAAATATCCCTTAACTTTTTATTAGTTTATAAATGGCTAATAATTCATCGAAGTGATCAAGTTCTAGACCGAGAAAATTGAGCAAAACATAATTTACCTGGGAAATAAAAATGCAACGTACGTTAACTTAATACAGTTGAAGGGAGCTAACATTTATATGTTCCATTTACAAAAGCATAGGTTTGAACTTCAGTTACGTGATGGTGACGTACACAAAACATTAGTAGCGTGCAATATCTCTAAGATAGTACAGTGAAAATAGAGCAATTCACTACGATTTCTACATGTTTTATGCGTTTACATAAATACAAACCAGAATATACAAGATTATCTAAGTATTTATAAAAAAGCTTAACTGGTTTCATGTGTCACTAGAACTTTTTTTCTCGTATTCACATGTTTTTCTCCTAATAATCTGTTTCAAAATGCTTCTCTTGGTACGTTTAATTCGCGCATCTTTACAATACAAAAATTGAACAGTAATCACTGATTATTCGTGAAAAATTTATGGCTCAATTGTGAAAAATTACAATTAAAATTTAATCTCTTAATTCTCAATGACAGCATCGCTGCGACAGAGAACTTTTATCACGAAACAGAACAGCGATTTAGCTTTAGAAAATTTTCTCCTCCTAATGAGAAAAGATTAAAACGAAGGGAAGGCCTATACAAGACAAAGGCAGAAGAAAAGCCCATCAAATTTTTAGGACGTACATGCAAATCGCCAAAGTTCATTAGGACGACGCACTACCAGGTACGACATCGACTCAGCGTTGCAAGAGCCGGCTTGGAACCAGACTGGCTTAACAAGAACGTGACACTCAATAAATCAATGTTTCTTCTCGGCCTTGCATGACTTTACTACTTTCGTGAGGAATATGTCTATTGTTTAAATTCCAAGGACATAAGCAGCACACTCCAGTAAAAACTATTGGTGAGAATTGGAGATTGATTGACCGCTTGAGGAATATTTCCATACGTCAAAATCATGTTCCATCACAGTCTGCATGAGCACACTTACATATCTTTAAGCTCCGAACAAAGCAGTGAAATTCCTCAGGCCTCGGCACCATACGGCAGCACTTGTGCACGTCCAACAAAGTGGTCTGAAGTGAGTTGTAATATTACGCGCATCAGCTCACCACAATGCGGAGATAGAGGCCATAAGTGCCATCGGCGCCATGCTTATGATGAAGAGGACAGAGACGCCCAGTAGCTCAACCTGAAGAGCAGTTGTCCGTTGCCCTGAGCCTCTCAAATGACATTCCATGCTCGTCTAAATGGACATTCTTTTAACGACGCATAAATATTTAATTAGTGGTGAACAATACTTTTAGGTCAAGAAAACAGTGCATCAAACACTGAAGTTCACAGATTTCAGTTCCGACATTATTGAAGTGTAACCTTTATTGATCAGTAATTAAGGATTATTGCTACTGAATTCCACTGAAGCAAAAAAAGCAACAATTAAGCTCTTAAAAATTGCAGAAATGATTGCACTCAAACTTCATACACATCTAAAATATTATAATGTGTTTACCATCACCGACCTCCTCCCTCTCAAATGTGAAAAATGAAGGTAAAATCAACCATTAAGTTGAAACCGTTAAAAACATTAGGGATAGCAACCTATTATAATCGTTCAAGAACTGCAAGGAAAATTTTACAGAAAGGACTGCATAAATACATCTAACTAGATGATGCCTCGTATGTTTTATCATTTAGGAAGAGTTGAAAGATAAATCATAATATATTGGCTAAGCGAATGGAAGCACGCTTCGTTATCTATCCACCATCTCAGCACGGCAAGAGATATTTTAGCAGTAGCATGCGCTCTTGGCAACGTGCGTCGACTAACACTATTTTTCCATGAAGAATAATATGATCGTACGTGTTAGGACCGAATAAGACTTACATTGCCGTGTGTTTCGAAATTACTGTCATTCTCGTGAATTTGAATGAGTACTGAAAAACGCTTAAATTGTACTTCTCAGAGGAACGTAAATTAATTTTAAGTTGTGCCAATTCAGTGTTAATTTCAGCACAAGCATTCTCCGCTCTGTATAAATAACTATGATCACAACATGCTGGGAAGCAGTATGGAAAGAAATCAGTGAGAACCACAGGGATATCAGACGTACGTTAATCGCCGCGGCTGCTTCTGCAGACCATGGCTACACGGAAGATTGCAAATTCGTTTCCATGACCCTCACAAGCTCAAAGCATTATGAGAATTTAAAACAATGAACTCGAGAAGAGAGATTGTAGCTTAGCACAATAAATGAGAAAGGCAAATAATATTTTGACGCGAATAAAGGGTTTCCCCTACCAATGCACAAAATATGTTGAGATAATATCAATAAATTGGGTTGAATTATTGAAATTCAAGAACTTAAAAAAATCATCGCATTGTGCTTCCGAATTTCGATTGAGAGAACGTTCGTATTAGCCATTTTTAAAAATGTCATCGATGCATGCATTCCCCCTGGCAGCTGATCATTTCAAATTGAATGGCAGTCGTTTTTGCAGTCATTTCGTTCGGTAATTAAGTACTACGTGGAACATCAAGCTCTCAAGCTTGGGTATTAATTTATTGTTGTGCTCATAGTGCATCCTCGTATTTGAAGGCATGTGTAAAATTGGTGAGTTCAGTAATTATTGCTCAGTGTGCAGTCATTGAAGACTGTTGGATCTAAACAGGCGAAAAAATACTCAATCACGATTTCAGCGCATTTTATTCTAAAATCGATCACTAATAAATAGTTATCAATGTAAATTAGTGAAATTTTCATTCGTTTTTAAGTTATCCCGCTCACCGTTTTTCAGTTTCTTTAGAGGTAGAAAAAATATATTTTTCCTCATTGGGACAAACCTATTGTTGAAAAATAATTAAATACCACGTCTTACAAACACCTGTAAAAGCGATATTGGAGTCCTCGTCATATTGTCGAGCTTTCTTTCTTCTCCTTAAGAATGCTTTTAAGTAGCCATGCTTGATTTTTTATTCCTTTAGCGTCTTTTTCTTTATCTCTTGCGATTTACATGAAAAACAATCGCGAGCAATTGCTCTTCTCATGTCCATGTTAATTAGAAGACTTTTAGTCTTTACAGCAGCAATGCTGCGAGACTACAGTCACATGAATTATGAGGACGCAACTAAACACTTATATCCTGTCACCTGAACGAAAAAAGGCACAGAATCTCAGAGTGATGAAGTACCATCTAATTCGTAGCGGTTCACTGACTCGAGCGTCATAAAATAGAAGCTCGTCGAGGTAGCGTCGTAGTGTTGCAGCATTACTGCCACGGAGCGGCATCACGCAGTCGTACAGTCTGGCAGCGCCGCCCAGGAGGCGATGAACGTATCAGTATCACAGCTAAGCCACACGTAGTACAGGGTGTGTGTGTGTCGTCGCTGTGAGCTGCAGTGTTGCGCAGCGCCGACACGAATATAAGCGGCGCGCTGTGCTCCGAGTTGCTCAAACTGACTAAAGATAATATCAGCGTAAGAGGACAAAGAGGAAGATATTGAAGGACTGGATATTCTTTAATATCAGTGAAGAGAAATTGAAAACATTTTTGTTTGGAAAGAAATTAGAGCACCGAATAGATTTCTAATCAGAGAAGTACAGCATTCTGCAAAAATGCCACGCAACGGCCGCCAACAACTTTCGTTTTTATTCTTTCATTAGACGACGTTCAGTTGTAAGGTTAATGGAAGTAACATCATATTCAACATTTCGTGGGTGGAAAATTATTCTGTGAAGAATAGGTTGGCATCATAAATGTGCGCGAGCCGAGTCTACACTTAGGCAGGAAACGCAGCTAGACCCACACAATACTGATCTAAGCAACGTCCTTCCGAACCAAAGCCACTCGGCATAAGCAGTAGGTAACGATTAATTCCTGAAGTAATATGACACAATCCAAGCAATATCCACTGATACACCCCAGAATAAATACTACTCAATACAAGTAGTAAGTACCGATGTACTCCACTAGTAAAACATTACATACTCGTATATAATCACTATAAGCGCCAATATGTCCCAGAATAAATACTACTCAACATAAGTAGTGAGTACCGATGTCCTCCGCAAGTACTACACTTTATAAGCACTACGCACCAATATACCCGAGAATAAACAGCACACAATATATATAAGACGTGAGTACCATGTGCCCCGAACGAGAAGAGCGCACCGTGACTGCAGCAGCGCATGCACAGCAGTGACACCGGACGACCCCATAGCGTGGATCAACGAACGGCAAGGGCTCCCCTCCGCACGCCCCCTGCCCTCAGTCTCGACCCTCTGAGTCGTGACGCCCTGCGTTACTCACTCACTTTCCCGGACATCACTTTTTGACGTCAACAGCTCGGTAAATTGATGACATCACACACGTGGTAATGCGTTAAATCTGAGCCTCCTCTGCACTTCATGTAAATTTGACTCCGTCACCCAGTAGCAGTGAAGCAACTGGTCTCCATGTGCTTCAATAAATCTTAAAATCAATAATGTGTGTAGTACAATTAGGTCGTCGCTCTCCCAAATTAAGAATAAAGTGTGGGGTATTTCGCTTCAGGATATTTACCTTAAATTGATTTAAACTTTCGTTGTCACTTGTTATTGCTGGTATAAAAACATTCGATGATAGCCGCAAATTTCGAAGCATTTCACCGCTGAACCAATGTTTACAATGAAAATTTAACACAATGGCCCAAACTTTGTGGAACACTGTTTTCAGAACTTTTATTTACTGACCACAGGACGCATATTAGGCATCACAGATCTAGTGATGTCTGACGGATAAAGGAGCAATGCCCTGAAGACACATTCTTGACAAGTAACGCAGCTCAATTTCCTAGATGAACTAGCGCGTTCTCGACAGAATCTTAGCCATCGATCAGTTCACACCAATGCTGTCTAAAGCTTCGTGCAAATGCATGGTAGTGGCCTCGGGAGGAACGGAAGATAGGTGAAATTTCTCAGACATTGAGCGATTATGACAAAGAAGTCTTCGAAGCCTTCTTAGATCTATGTGAAGCAACTCGGACGCGACTTTCTTTCTTAAGTAAAATATTAAGCACTTATACTTATACCATAGTGAATAGTGAGAAAAAATTGTTTCGTCCCATCAGTAGTAGATCTTCCTCTGTTTCATCCCGCTGTAAGATTAACGATTAGCTTTTTCTCCTCCTGCATCTTCGTTGAAACTGGATACTGTAATAAGTTTACTTTAAAAAAATTCTTTCATAGAATCAGAAAACGTTCATGTGTGTGCACAGTTTTGTCAGCTTCAACATACGCATGAATAGTTCTACATTTTTCACAGGGTCTAATCAATTTGCAAGCGAATACCCCAATGAAGAATGTTCGTGATGGCTTACGTTTCGCACCAATTAAAACCCTGTGAAGCAAATTTAGCATGATGTCTAAATATTAAATACCTATAGAAAGTTGTTTTTCCATGCCCTTCCATGTTAACGCTTTTGTGCTTCAGTTAATTTGTGGAAAAAGTATGGGCTAGAGACTAAAGAATTGATCAATGAGAAAAATCAATAGGTTTGGGACTATATGATGACATCGATCAATTTCCTGGTTTTAACACTTTAGAAGACAGTCCTAACATCACTATTATGTCCTGTTTGACAAGTGAGAGGAGCGCTGTCTTGATTAGAAATGGACGGCTTATTTTTGAAACGCTGTTTAATTACATCAAATACAGGAGTCAAAACTAGTTGCATGTGCGAACTTACTTTTACTTTCTCATCATGCATCAAAACAATAGATTTTCACATTTTATAAACGGTAGCCCACAGCTAGACAAGGTGGGTTTTAGACAACCGAAAACGTCTTAGAGAGTAAGGGATGTCTGAACAAGACTTTCTCAGCACTCTTTCGTTCTACCGCTCAGACTTCGAGTCAGCAGTGAAAATTTGTCAATGCCAAAACACAGTATCATCTGTGAACGTATCTTCAAAGTATCTCATCTGGAGAATCTTCAACATGAGCAGCCATTTTACCCTCTTAAAGTCTGTGAGTAGCTCACGTTTTTACTCCTAGAATGGTGACAGGAACAATTTCTCTGATAATATTCCGAGTTTTTATCTTTCACAATAATTTTTCTAGGACACTTTCTCATTGACCTCTTCATGTTTCGCTTACCCTCGCTTTGACTGCCTTAAAAAAGCTTATGAATTCTAGAAGTTAAAGCACGAACACTCCGATAAATACATATATTCCGTGGTTAGTTCTACAACTTTGTTAAGCCAACACAGAGAGTGATTAACAACCGATTTTGATTCTTCAAGAACAAAAAAAGCTCTCATTTTGTTTTACCGCACGATTATTGTTACCGTTATTATTACAGTCAACTTACCGTGTTATATAGTTCAACAAAACCTGCACGTTCTTCAGGCAACTATAATCTTAAATATGCAAAATAATGAGCAATTGTTTGAAGCAAATCAAAAGATTAGTCGTATCTACATAAACAATTCTTAATTTTTGTATAAGAAAATAATTCCAGCCATGATTTTTAATCTCAAAGTTTGTCCTAGAACTTAGTCCGAATCCACCCTTGTTGTGATTAAAGTGTTTCCCTATCCCCTATTTGTTACGAATTCAATTTTCTGAGGGAATGTTAATGTAAGGAAGAGGTTCTCTCGGCTCTACGAAAGCCATTCAATTAAACGGAAATTAACGGTTAATTAACCATGATTTTGTAAGTTGCGATAGGGTTCGATATAGTTGGACTTCATTATTTGACTAAAATTGTGTCTCGGCAAGTTGTGCTTGGGACAGTTTCAATAAAATTTTAGGAAAGAAGCTGCTTTTCACAGTACACCTGATACTTCAAGAAACATTTCTGTTTAATGAAGTCTTTTACTAGAACACGTAAGATGTATTCATTAGTAGAAGAACGTAGACGCCACAGGTATCCATCTCACAATTAGCTGCTTCAGCTGTTGCTTGTTTGCGTTAAGAGGTCGAGCTCTTTTCCTAAAACTAATGAATCACATTTTTATAATCACAAAATCATACCAAAAGTAGCACTCTAATCCATACGGAGAAATATCGCGTATCGAATTGTGGGACATGATCAAGAAGCCTTCACTTGTGCAACTGAAGAGGATACAGTGCTAAAAATAATCGAGCATTGCAAGATTGTCGGCATCTAATACGCGAACCTCTGTTGAAGTATCATTCAAGATATTAGAGTGTATGAAGATACATAATCGGTTATATGCATATTATACAATACAGTTCATATGAGATAAAGTAGAATACAATGAAAAAATGTAATCACAAATCGCAGACATTAAATTGTACATAATTTGAGGAAAAGAGATTAATTTTTAGATCCATCAGGAAATTTGATTTCGTCTTTACGAATTTGCCAAGCATTTAATGTTGCAAGATACGTTCATAAACCCGGAGCCCATTTGTGGATTTTTTTAATAATCCATAACCCTTAATGTTTAAGAGCAGCATACTCTGATAGTAACAAGAAATTGAAAAAATTATTATTCAACTGTGGAAAGTGGCGTTTTAGTCGAGTTAAAAAATGCCTTTTAAGCAATTCGTGAATAAAACGTAACATTTGCACGAATGTTAGAAACTAAACATCATTCATGTGTAAACTAGAAAAGGATCGAGTATTCAGATCATCACTTTACAGAATCCATTGATACACACGATGCGGTCTGTTCCTCATAAAGCTGAGCAAACGTCTAAGAAAGTACGGCACAGATCGGACGTAGATCCCGCTCAGCAACAGAATGTGCCTGAAATATCAGTGTAGTCCGAGGGTGTATTGACCGCTGCAGGAATGCAGCATGCATCAAAATGAGCCACCGAACTTCATAGTATCTCCAATGCTAGGCAAGAGGAGCCTTGTGTTCTTCTAAGTTATGCCCTCAGTTGTGAATGAAAGGCATTCTCATATTTCTGAATTAATGACTGTATGGAAAAAAAGTGCTGTGTTGTAGAAACGAGTAGGTTATTGACGTACCACGCTCGGTTGCATTCAGAGCGTGAGTAGCGAGGAAGAGATTGCTCAGAATAAACTTGTTAGCATTCATTGATATATCACAGCCGGTAGCCCCGAGACAAAATAGAGCTTCAGTTGTGTTGTTTTCATTACTAATGTGGTTTACGAACAACATTCATTTTTTTTGAGACTGTAGTAAAACTTTAGTACCAATAATACCGAGCCAAACGGATTTACTGGCAACGTATAACTGATAGCTGATCATATAATGAAGAAAGATTTCCTTCCGTGCAATGCTTGGAGACTGCTCTAGACAAGGATGTGACGCGAGCTGCTTGAATCTGGAATGCATTCAGAGAATATCTTCGAAAAGGAACAATAAAGATTGAAAAAGATTTTTGGAATTAAGTGAGTTTACATCGTATCAGAAAGTCATCAATGAACGAAGATAGAACACAATAATTAATTGGATCATTCTCTTTTTCTCAAAATATTTGGAAAACTGTCGTAAGTACAATTATTGTATGAATTTAGCGGAGAAGAAATTTCATCACCAACTTGTAAAATATACTTGTAAATTATTTTTTCGAAGCATGAAGATTATATTGTGCATATGCCGCAATCGATTAACGTGATTCGCAAAAGACCCAAGTTAAGTTAATTAGTGAAGAACAATTCCCGTCGCTGCTATACACTGCGCATAGCAAGTGTAAAAAATTCCACACTCAATTATACTGATGCAAGAATCAAACATTGGATTACATGGAACTTTTCGTTAATGTCCATTGCTTGAAAAATTATAGCAAATCGGAAATCAGTTTTATTCTGGAAATTTTCTTGCATGCTAATACCTAGTTAAACCGAAACCATGTTTACATGAGAGGAGACAAAATTATCATGCAAGCTAATAACTAATACAGAGATACTTTTAACATCAGTACTCTCCATAGTCAGTTAAACCGTTGATAAAACGTCATGATGTCGACACCTCGATGTGTGTCCTTCAAGGGGAATGTCGTAAAGTTCAGGCTTCAGTCACCCACACTCAAAAACTGATTCAAGGTTTCGTGATGGGGAAGGTGATTAGAATCCAGGGCACTGCCAAGCAACGTTTACAACAAAGCCGATTAAATAAAGCGCCATGACAAGACTATTTAGCTCGAACACGCTGGGGGACAATCAACTACAATTACAAGCGACGTTGACCGATTGGTCGTGCTGTTAAACGGGGTGTATGCACGCACAAAATCTCTGGAAGATGATTTGGTAATTTAGTAAAATTGTTACAAATCTTTCCCAAATCGCTTTGAGGTTTGTTCACTCACTCTGAATTAGAATGATCATCTTATTTCGCAGTTTTATAAAACATGGCTTTATAAATACGAGATGTACCACGTATTTTATTGATCTAAAATTATTTCATCCCCACAACAACTTTTGCCGTCGCTGATCAAACTGGCTTCAATCGAGACAACGATGACCTGCCAGTGAGGCAATGACGATTAAAGCCAAAAAGTCATTCCTGGTAATCGAAATTGAATTAGAGTTCAACTTAAACATGGTCGTGAAAAACAGAGGTCAAGAATTTAACCTCGGTCGAGGAGGACGTCCAATTAAGGCAACCGGGGATCGCCTGGGCTGCTTCAACAATCGTTCTATCGAACATAGCTCGGTCAACACTTCGTTAGCCTATGTGTATAGTGTGAATTTAGAACAATTATCAATAAACAAAAAAAGAATTGATGCAATAGAAACAACAATTCTGAACATTGATGTAAATTGGGGTCACATACAGCATGAATTTCCAGAATGAGAATGGCGGTCAAAGTCCAAACTCATGAAGCGCTTGTCTGAAATTTGAAATGTTTCCACTACATGCTGATGAACGTTGCTAACGCACTCATCTCATGTACGCGATCGACCGGTATATTTCAAATAATAACTTTAAGAACACCAACACGTGACACACGTGCAATAAATGAAACGCTTCATTTTGATACAACATTGGGAGCCAAGTAATCCTACATTTTTCATGTTAAAAATTATACACACGATTTTAAGGTTAGATTTCATTTAACGCTCTCGCTGCGAGCACATTGGGAGAGCTAGTGATGACGTAGTGTAATAAAGCTCGCTGTGTTCTAGTTTCCCAACCCACCACGCTCCGGTCAGCTGCCTGAGCTAAGGGAGAAAGGAACTCCTTTTAGGTTCTTCGTAACGCCTCGTTCTGCAATATTTCACCATAGTCGAAATTTAACAATTTGCCTTTTAGGGATTGGAATTAGTCGTATCAAACTTCCAATACAAGAAAAAATCAAGCCTTCCCTTTGTTACAGCAAGAAATGTCAGGCTGTATATCTACACGGGACAAAGATGGTCAATTTCATTCAGAAAAAGACGCCTCCGCACTTCTTCTCGTACCTTACCGCGAGAAAATAAGAATTTCCGATGCAGAAAACTTCTGTTCACTAACAAGATCGTAAAACAAGAAGGCATTTTAGATTCAGTTACAATAGCCGTCAAACTCACGATAAAGCATCCAGGGTATATTGGTGTGAGAACGATTCAACATCGAGTGCAGGATTTGAAAACGCTAGCTTGACGCGCCACCAAGGTACCCGTACTCACAGAAATAAAGGCATAATTTCAACAAAAATTGAAAGGAGTGCAGAACAGAACCGAGGCAAAAGGTGGTGTTCAGTGACGAAAACATGTTTACGTGGTTCAGGGGCGGCACATAGATCGTTCCTCCAGATGCGACCCGCAGTACACGATTATGACCGAGAAAAATCAGGAGTGATTCTGTGAGGTGTTTTCAATGGCAGTAAGGGGAGGGGTGGACCTTATTTGAGTTTAATTGGACAAGCAATCTTTGTATTTAATTTTTAGCGGTCAATGTAGAGCATCCAGATAATTGAAACACTGCAGCAAAATTTCACAGCAACTCAATATAGCTGCCGACACTACGAGCGCCAAAATCGAAACAGTTTTACCCTTATTTCATTCAACGAGTAAAACTCAACACTTTCACGAAAAATAAAATACACACATCATCATCATCATTAATACATCCAGTACCGACTCTCATACTTTGAATTTTCTCCTATAGATATATTGTAAGCAGACTTCGATAACTCAGAGTTTAGAATCAACTTCCTATACTGCTATTTTTATAGCCGAGTGAAGCAAGACACCTTTCATGCATAGGCGCCACAAAGACCAATTCCAGATCATTGAATTACGTTCAAAACGTTCCAAACGTTGTGCATTTACCGAAGTTTGTTTTTCAGTTGAATGACATGAAATTTAGCGGAAAACCAAAGACATGAACTCTTGCCATGTCCTAGCTTCTTTGAATTGCTGTTGATCAAAACAAGCCTTTACACATAAAACTTCCCATGCTCTATCAAGTAGCGTCTAACACTTTACAGACTTTCTAGGATTTACAATATTGCGATCTGGAAGTAGTATAAGACATGTACCGACGGTATTAACCAAGCAGTCTATAGCGAGGGCCCAGGTAATTCATTAACTCCCACTGTGCTATTCTTATGCAAACTGAAAATAAGTGTTGCCACTCTAGAACTAATTCTGCTGCATAAGCTTCACAGGCAGTAAGGAAAGCAGAATAGTGTACCCTGGCGGTATATTGAGCTCTTGCACGTACTAATAAGAAGTACCGGCACACGCAGAATGCTGAGAGTGTGCTATGAACATACAGCTTATATCAGAAGCGTCGAGCCTTTTGACAGGTGTTCTCTCAGGCCGAAACTGTCACGCGGCACTTGTGCAGGTCAGTTACCCCGGCCAGCAATATTTATCTCCCTCAGGAGAAGAATGCCACGCTTACCTTTGCAGAAACAAACAAGGCAGATGCTACATCTAAACAGCTGTATAGAACAGGTGGACCAAAGAATTAAAGTCGCAGTTTGCTCTTTATAAATTTCATCAACTAGTCCGCATAATAAATGGTTTGAATGACTCACGAAAGATAAAAAATAAGTTTAAACATGCGAGAACTACTGAGAGTGACAAACACGTCATAGTTTGTCACAGGTAAATGAAAAATGAGTGTATGATTTTTGTGAACTATTGTGTTCCTATTTCGAATGAATAAAAAAATCAGTTTTGCTAAGAAAGATATTAAATTTCATAATGCGAGAGAAAATCTACAAATGTTAAGCTTCATAAATTGAATGTTACACATCTCATTCAAATAATTATTTTAATGAAATAACACGGATTTTCATTCAACGTGATCAGCTTTGTTTGTCAAGAAGGGTACCGCTTCCAGAAATATCATCGGAACTGGCGCATCATTTTTTATTCGCTACTGATACATCAGACTGCGGCCGATACGCCTGCCAAGACGTCTGGAAAGATGCTAATACTTGTTCGGCCACTTAAACCTCAATCCTGCCACTAAAATTTGTCCCTTCGTGGATTTAAAAACATCATTATCATTGTGAAATGACCAATACCCGAGAAATTATCGATCCACAATTTTTGTCGATTTCCTAGCCCTAATTTACATCTGGATGTGAATTTGGAAAGCGGCAATCAGTGAAGGCCTGAATAAACGAGCACGCTTGTCGCATAATCAACGCTCAAAGTGACGTACGCTGTGGCATAGCAGAGGAAAGCTAAATTTTGATTTAGTTAAATGTGTGAGAGGCAATATTTTGGTATAGTTAGATGTATAAAGGGCAAAATTTCGATGTAGTTCGACGTCTGAAAGTCTACATTTTGACAGCTTCATACACAAGGAGTTATATTTTGACACACAGTTGCAGAATATTTTGAGGAGAGCTTCAAACTCATATTTTGATTCCGCAGATGCAGTTGTAAATATTTTCTAGGCCCCTGCTTGAAGTAAGATTGTATCGAACAAGGACAACATTTTTTCATTTTTTTCGACTAGCGTAGTGTTACTATTCTAGACTGCAGAATTTCGACATAACACTTTTCGAAAATATCATGAGCGTTTGGAATACACACACTGAAAAACGCAAAAGAAACGCTCCACATCGCGTTGTAAAAAATAATTTGACAGATATGCTATAAACATCCGTTGCGATGCACGCATCATGACCGTGGACACTAATCTCTGCTACATAGGTGTAAAGATTTCGTCATTGAATACTGCAGCCACTCGCAGTGAAACTGAAATAAGTTAGTTAATTTAGTTCAGATTGTCATAATTCATAAACATCGAGATCAATGAACAATAATTATTGTGAAGCCACGGTTCAGTGTCGTGCGAAAGTAGATCATCTTGAAGAAAAATACAAGCATGAGCTGAGGTGCGGTTGGTAAAATAACGAACTTTTCAGTGTTCTTAGTACTAAAGTTCGTTTAATGAACTCATGAGAACATTACACTAATATTAGTTTTGGGGTGAAATAGAAAGAATTTCTGTGAGATTCTTAATCGTGCGTTGAAAAAAGAAGACAAACACATGTGTCTATTAGGAGAAGTATTTTTAAAATAACCATCACGGCGTCGGAGCTTTCGAACTAATATCTTGAAACTAACACAAAATTGCAAAACAACCATGTGCTGCGGCATTACCACCTCCACAACCAGCACCACCACCACATCACCCATCACCACTGCCACCAGCCCACCACCACCGCCAGCTCACCACCACCGTCAGCTCACCACCTCCACCAGCCCACCACCACCACCGCCATCGCTGCCACAGCCGCCACCGCCGCCACCACCGCCAGCCCGCACACCACGAGCGCCACACCGCCACACGCGAGCGCCAGCGCGCGTTTCACCACGACGGGTCAACAGCCCCACTCGGCGCGCTCACATCTCAGCTGCACGAGGCGCTGCGGCCTCAGTGTTACAGTCGGTCGGTGTGCATTCAAGCACATCTAAATTCATTATTTCAGAACATGAAATATCTTAATTAAGTGTGGTTAATTCCTTCATTTTATCGCATGTAACTTACTTATATCATCACAGGTCAACACCTCACAGGAGTGATTCTGTTGAAGCGAAAAATGTGAAACTTAGAACACGTCTAAAATTAGGAACACCACTGAAGAGCGCGTGCAATATTTAAATCTATGTAGGAGAGACGATATGTAATTTATGTTCTTAATACGAAATATCGGAATCATTTTTCTATTATTACCCACCAAAGAATCAACGCGATGGCGTTCTTGGTTAAACAGAACTGACCATTGCAGCAATAAATAAGCACACACTCCTTCCCAACCGTACATAGATAAGAAGACAGGAAGATGTTACTCGTAGCGTTCCTGTAGCAAGACACGTGAAGTCATGCCGCGGACGTACTTTCTAATCATCAAAATAGAACGAGGGAAAAGACGTCGATTCTCATAACTTTTTAGGACGCGCAGAAGTTTCTGCCTGCGCTCTTCCGATGATGGTGCTACACTTTCATGTTATTTTAAGTAGATCTACGAAGTCATTGAAGAATCGAAGTAAGAAATAGTAAGATTTTTAGATATTTTAAAAATCTTATACTTAATGCTACATTTCTTGAAAATATTACCTCTGTGTTTCCAGGTCCTTACTGTCCGACCAAATTTCTCGACAGTTTAATAGCAAAAATTTTTCCCATTTCCCGCATTAACTTCAAAGACACCTATGGATGTATTATTTATGCTTCTTAGACCACACTCTCACGTAAATCGATAAATGATTAAAACTTCACTCCTTTATCCCTATTTATGAAAAGCTCTTTCTGAAGACTTAACAATGATCGCTCGATATCATTCGGAGTCCAAGCATCGGAGTCCACATGAGTTGCTATATTTACTTGCTCAACAAGGACCTGAAAAAGCGCGTTTTTACAGCGTCTGATCACAAAGCGAATCCGAGATTTTCATACGAAGTTTTTCACATTTGTTAAGAATAGCATTGCGGGTATTTGGCTCCATAGCCGTATTATGAGATTAATAGTGAAGACGTATCCGATTCTCCAAAGTCTCGATCCGTAGATTTTGCACACAAATTGTGATATCGGCGCTAGGTTCACGTGTTACCACAACCAGGCGTTCCCTGTTTAATTGCTCATTCAGCGAGCTATGGTGATAGACGACAGGAATTTATGACTATGTGAGCTTTCATTCCTCTACATGCTACCAGCACTCGCACTTCATGGAAAAACAAGAGCGTACTATACAATCTTTTCCACTGGCGCTGTTTGGGCTGTTATAGAGAGTATTGCCTGAATTGCTGCAACGCTAATCATCAAAATGATTGATTGGATGAGTGCTCATTTGAGACTAATGTACCGCACCGATATAATAAAACAGAGCCGATCCTACAACGGCCAATCAATGAAGCGAGACACCGAGCGCGGTCACTCACCATTGGAGCCTCTGTGTGAGGCGTTGGCTCGCCGCACGACACCGGGATTGCCAATTAACTGCACAGTGAGCTTTATGAGCTCCACTTTACGAAAGGACAAAAAAGAATTCATTTCTAAAGCTGAAATTTACGAACAAATTCATCTTATGATCTACCTCAGTACCAAAACTCCAGCCTTACTAAGTTCGCGGGATGATATTTAAATTACTCTGGAATTTCTAGGACTCTCAAAGCCGCACAAAGCACGAAATTTTATTCACGTTCGAAGCATAAATACTCCAAAGCGTGTGCAAGAATTGTTGATAACATCAAGGGGCTAATAATTCAGTACGGAATTTCTTTAACATTTTTGGCTCGCGCTTTCAATATTATCAGGAACGTTGCATTGACACTTTAGTAATGAATTAATCACACGTTGCATGCACACTCGCTCAGGGCGGCGCAGCAAGTGTACAGCAGCAATGCAATCGTTCCATGAGGTTTAAAATGAAGCGACAGCTGTAATAGAAATATCCCTCTTTTTTGAGTCTAAGTACAGTCCTTCCTGTCGCATTATCTGAGGGTCGCTGAACCGGTTGCAAGAACTATTTCTTTTTACTCTATTCAACTTCAATAGAAATACATGTGGACTATTCAAATGTGAAGTTGAAGTTGTACATGTAAAGTAGAAAACACGCTCGATCATGCAGGCCTCGATGTCGTAACAAGGAACATCGAAACATCGACTCATACGTCGATTAGTCAACCTGCACGACGAAATGGTGGTCATCTGGATGAACATGTGCCCGGTCATGCGTTAGAAATGTGTCGGTGATGATTTGTTAGAATTTCGTTCGCAATAGCACTTTTTCAAAGTTTGTTTCAAAATTGATTTTGCGGTTATAAATTCAAGTGTATTAATGAACTTTTTGCTTCAACCAGAAATTCATGCCTTTGCCATTTGTATTAATCGAATTTAAACCATCACCGTAGAAAGTGTTACCTCGTCATACAACAATCTATATTCAGCGAAAGATAAAAAAGTGAATTAATAAGTTCAAAGTGCAGTTTTTAACTCTTGCATTCTTCCACTCAAAATTGTTCATGCCGCGAATATTTCCTGCCCTGTAATCCTAAGAACGCTGTATTTAATAAACAAATTTATATGAGAACAAAACACTTCGTTACCTCGCACAATTTTCACCGAGTCTAAGAACCACATCAAATTCTTTTCATAAGATTTAAAAATAGTGGCATAGCTGCAGAGGTCATTCACCACACGCCTTCGATTCTGTGACAGCTTCAGATGGCACTTTGACAGCTATTGAAGAGTGCGAGCGCTCAAACTTATAACTGAAGCGCTTGCGCTCGTAAAATTCTTAGTCTTACTGTGTTCAACTTCGTTATGGCGGTCTGCCATGAGTCACAGACGAGGTGATCAGCAGCAATCTCTGTTTTTATGCGCGCACAGCTGTAGTTGTAGTTCCCATACTGAATAATGGATAGGTGAAAAGTATGATACAAATTTGTCAAGAAATTCCCATCGAAGGTGTGGCCCGCTGATACGCATGAAACAATGAACACTGCACAGCTTCATACATGTTAACAATAGCGTGCAGTTCGTGTTCGGTGTGGTTGAGGGCAAATGTTATCATGAAATGAAGCTGAATGTTCTGCAATAGTGGGACTCTGAGCAGTGTTCTAAATTATTTGAATGATAAATAGAGAGGGTACTTGAGACATGCATATCAATTGGATGATTATATCAGATTAAATAAGTTAGTTTAAGCCTCCCTAATCACAACAAAGGCGTTACACAGAGAGGAAAGTGGAAGGCACCATTTAGCATGGAGTAAAGGGAACGGAAAATCTAAGCCCAACCACACAAGGTCTCCCGCGCATAAAAACAGTGAGTTAGGAAAGAAGTTTAAAGGAACAAGACAAAAGTTGATGAAGAAAGTAGTAGGTCCGGAAAGACAGGACAGCAATTAATCGAAAAAGATGGTCCGTAAAAGATGATGTGTTGCTGAAATTTTGAAATTTTATTACATGTTTTGGTCAGCACCTGAAAGACAAGTATACTC
>JACJUY010000544.1:77287-101419 GCA_014220935.1 Platorchestia sp. MABIK | reverse complement strand
TTCCAAACTTTACGCTCGTCAGTGTTGCTAACATTATGCAAAAATGGTGCCAGTACAATGGAAACGCGATAAAATATGACCAATGAATCACTTTTTCAATGAGAATGTCTCTCTTAGTGTGATGGATCCCAAAGTTGAGAAAAGCCGCAGCGCGCGATACCGTCGTCGCGCAGATCTGCAGCAAGTGCAGGCAGGAGGTCCCATTTAGTTAATGTATAACAATCGTTGTGTCTCAGAGAACGAAAAGTGTTTTCGCTAGGTAGAAAATGCGATGTTCGATCAAAAATCAACTCTGAAGGGCTCCTGAAACCTAACTGCAATAAGATTTTTGCGCTCTCAAGTAACTTATATTTATGACTCTCTTAACCCGAAAGTGTTTAAATTATAGCGATTTCTGGATATAAAGAACAATTGAGGGAACATTTTTAGCTCGCTACCCAGACAGAGCAGTGTCACCGACGACGTTGAGCGGGGATGTCTCTCGCGCAGTCAGCGTCCAGTTCGGTTATGCAGGCGCTCCGCGACCCGCTAGATGCTGCAGTGGCCGTTACACGCACGCGTGTCTCCGTTACGCGACTGCCGCGTAACGGCGCTTGCACGCGCTGCAATGCACGCTCTCAGCCAAGGCCTACCGCTCAACTTGATCTTCGTCGGCGATTTGTGCCGTTTTCAGGGTCAACAAACCATTGGCTTACGGACGTGTCTCCTCGTCACAAATACAGTCAGAGCGATGGCATAGTTGAGTCTGCAGGAGGAAGCTAAAGAGCAGACGGTTGTTTTCACCATGGTTTACGACATATCATTTTCCTTGAAAAAGGAGATATTTTTACAAATAATCAAAGAAAGCATTTTGACCCATCCTAACGGCCATAATCACTTTTTTTAACTGGATCAGAAAATTTCAGCTGGGTGAGAACAGTCCAGCGGATTGATGAATACTTGTTATAGGGCGAATGAACGAAGGGCGAACGTGCTGACGAGTGAGTACGTGAGTGAGTAGGAACAGGAATTCTTCGGCTTTGTCCTTCCTCGGGAGCACAGCGAACAATCCATCAAAATTGTCAAATCAATGCATTGCATGTCACGAGTAATGTGAATTCGTACGTCAAAGACACATACCATTCCAGCCGTCTAACAGCGTCACCAACTGGTTGAAAACGCAGAAAATACTGGAAGTATTTTCCAAGCAATAATGTTGCAAGGCCAGCAATGTAAAACATTCGGATCGTACAATGAAATATTATTCATCGAATCATGCTGACCAGCTCGATCCATTTTAACTTTAAAATCTAACCTTACCTATCCTTACTCAAACTAATTCATTCAGAGCTAACCTATTGTCACTAGAATTTTATGAATCATCTACTTGCCTCACGACAATTATTTGTCAGATAACTTCTTGGATGTACAACATTTTTGCATGGCGATTTGTAAACTGAGGGAAAATACTCGGTGGGAAGCAATATATCTAACCATAGCATGGGTGACACGGATTTCTTCTACAGCAAACACAAATATTTGTCTCTGATATCATTAAACACGCAATTTTTACCTATTTAATAACTGAAAACATCATATTCTGAGTGAGAAAGGCGCGAACAAATTAATTTAATTCAGTGGTCACTTCTAGATTAATATTCAAAACTGCTAAGCTACGACGATGGACTTGTGATAAAGGTAATAATTTGAGTTCAAAATCCCACTTTGAATTGACACTTTAGTTCAATGAATTAGATTCCCGTAATACTTCAGTTTTGTTGGTAAAAATGAACTAGTTTTTTGGCTAAGGAAAATTTAATGTCTAAAGAGCACATTGTTTATAAAAACTTGTTCATCATGAACTATAAAATCACGAACATTGTCATGTGACTAACCGGTAGCCAGTGAAAGAATAAAAAGTTCTGTACTGTATCTTCTTTCATTCCAGAACTCAGTTTCTCATACGGGAATTTAACCTCAGCAACAATTAGAGCATGGAATATCAGGGATCACGCAAACCCCCGATGTTCAAACAACAGCGAAAATGTAGGTAAAGCCCGCAAGCATGCGATGATTTAGAATATTAACCGCTATATATAACGGTAGATGGCAATACGTGATATTGTAATGTAAAACGTGCGCTTCCAACGACATTTAAAGAGTGACACGTTCGTCATCATTTCATGCATACAGTTCTGATGCGACACCAATGAATGAGGATTATTCTAACTCTTATTTCATGTCATTCTGTTTCAATTGAACCATTCATGCACCCATAGAATATAAAGTGGAACACTCTCATAGCGGAGAGATTGTGGCCACAGGAGATCATCATGTTGCAAAACCCTCACAGCCGTCAAATATTGAACAAACAGGAAAGGTGAACGACCCTCGAGACTGTACGGAGCTCCATGCACGCTCGTATCCAGTATACAGCGGCACTTTCTAAAGCCCATGAGGTAGAGCACATCTGCAACTCTCCTTAGCTCTGTAGGGATAAAGAAATAGAAAACGTTTTCGTTTTTAGGAAGGCTAATATTTCCGGAGCTTAGTCTCTAACAGATCGTGATTCTAATCTAAAAACTCCGCCCGACGAATTGATATTACTCTGACGGAGTCAAAATAATTTCATATATTGTGAACAAACGCCCACAGAGTCTCTTTATAAGAAAATATTCGCTCATTTTGTAGTTACCATGCCCAATGCAGCGTGGGCCAGCAAATAGTTTTTTTTTCAAATACTTATCACTGTAAATAGAAATTATTTTTAGAATCGCAGTAAAAATGTATCATTGCTAAATTATTCCTGTTTATGAGACCGTTCTTAATTCAATTTCACTTTACAAATAGAGAAATTAAATTCCTCTCCGGTGACCCTTGAGAACGCAATTGATAGAAGGAGAGCGAGTATTCTTGGTCACACCTTTCAATGATATCAAAAATGTCGCAAATGTCGCTCAACAATCGTCTTATGCCCTGAAAATGATTTCGAAATTGTTGAACGACTTTTGCGACATTTTTTATATCATTGAAAGGTGTGACCAAGATTACTCGCTCTCCTTCTGTCACTTGCATTTTTAAGGGTCAACGGTGAGGAATTTAATTTCTGTATTTGTAAAGTGAAATTGAATTAAGAACGGTCTCATCAATAGGAATGACTTAGCAATGATACATTTTTACGGCAATTATAAAAAAATTCAATTCGCAGTTAAAAGTATTTGAAAAAAGTGAACTTTTTGTGATTCACTCTGTGTAGCTGATACCAAAGTAAAATTAGGGAATTGAAATATCTTATTATATTCCAAAGTCATATAAATCCCCCAAAATTTATACAAAGCTCAGTAAACTGAATTCTTATATAAAAATAAATTTGCCCTTTAAGTCCTCCTGACGGTTGAACCGAATGGTGCTCAGTATGACATTCGCCGGTTCATACGTCCGCTGGTGCTTACATATGAACCTATACAATGAAAAACTAATGACCATAGGGATATTTTAGGCTCGTAAGAAAAAAAAACTCACTCGAACTAGGCAGTCATTTTTGATTTAGTGTAAAATCAAAGTCCAGGTTATTAATAGAAGCCTTCTCAAAAAATTAAGCCTCTCAATGCCCTCTGATCAAATGCGGAAATATTAAAATTTTGAACAGGACGCTCAAGTAAGCCACAACCCACACATCGGATTACAACAAAAAATCACATTCCAGTGGAAGCCTAAGCACCGTATGCAGAACTACCTGCTTGTGCTATGAATGTTTACTTACGTGAAATGTTACTCATCAATTCATTTGAATGTTATTCAAACAGAAGAGAAGAGTGGCAAGAGATTAAAGTGGACACTATGAATAAGTTTTTGGCTCCATAGTTTATATGCTGCATATGATCAACCATATACAGCAAAATATGAGCGTATGCAGTAAAAGGCCATACGAGCATGTTGCAGGTAATCAGCTATACAGCACGAGGAGAGTATGCGATGGAGAACCATACGCTGCAGGTAATCAGCTATACAGCACGAGGAGAGTATGCGATGGAGAACCATACGCTGCAGGTAATCAGCTATACAGCACGAGGAGAGTATGCGATGGAGAACCATACGCTGCAGGTAATCAGCTCTACAGCACGAGGAGAGTATGCGATGGAGAACCATCCGCTGCAGGTAATCAGCTATACAGCACGAGGAGAGTATGCGATGGTGAACCATACGCTGCAGGTAATCAGCTATATAGTACGAGGAGAGTATGCGATGGTGAACCATACGCTGCAGGTAATCAGCTATACAGCACCAGGAGAATATGCGATGGAGAACCATAAGCTGCAGGTAATCAGGTATACAGCACGAGGAGAGTATGCGATGGAGAACCATACGCTGCAGGTAATCAGCTATACAGCACCAGGAGAATATGCGATGGAGAACCATAAGCTGCAGGTAATCAGGTATACAGTAAGAAGAGAGTATGCGATGGAGAACCATTCGCTGCAGGTAATCAGCTATTCAGTACGAGGAGAATATGCGATGGAGAACCATACGCTGCAGGTAATCAGCTATACAGCACGAGGAGAATATGCGATGGAGAACCATATGCTGCAGGTGATCAGCTATACAGTACGAGGAGAGTATGCGATGGAGAACCATACGCTGCAGGTAATCAGCTATACAGCACGAGGAGAATATGCGATGGAGAACCATATGCTGCAGGTAATCAGCTATACACCACGAGCAGAGTATGCGATAGAGAACCATACGCTGCAGGTAATCAGGTACAGAACACAAGGAGTGTATGCAGTACATTTGAGGTCATCCCCTCGTAACTGTAGCAGGTAACTGTCGACACCACAGCCGGTTACTCAGCTGCGCTCCCTGGCCCAGACGCGCGCCCTGCACAACCACCGCTGCAGCGTACAAACATGTCACTCACTCTGACGATCAATCAGATCATTCCATTCACACGCACGGGTTCACTCATGTATGGTTATAATAGATAACAGTTTTTGACGGTTAGGATTGGAACAGCTGGAAAAACTTCTCAGCACTAACAAAATGCACCTAAGGTTTTTACAAGTAATTTATGAGTAAATTTTATCCGCAGTTGCAGAAAAATCATACATTAAAATACAGTGATATTTAAAATAAAATAAGTGCATAATAATTTCCATGTTTCACATTTTTTGAGCGTAATAACTTATTTCCTTAAGTAAAATAAATATCAAAACGTACATTTTAAAACTTCCTTTCACAGTGTAAAAAACTTAAATCATTCGTATTTCAATAAATATGAAATTAAAGAAACTCAAAATGTGATAGTTCAGCTTATTTTAGGTCCTCTCGTCATAACATATAGGTATTGGCCCTGCCGCTCAAAAAGATTTTATCAACGACGGATGAAGATTGATGAGTTGGTTTGTGGTCCAGTATCAGTCAATTGCTGTGATACCAAAGTTGAGCTCACATGTGGATCCACCATCATCCGCATGATTGGAGGTAACAGCACACCTTCACGTTGAACAACAAACAGAAGTTCGAAAGAAATTTAGGGACCGTAGGTCGTAAAAAGTACAAAGGAATCCAGCAGATCATCACATGTGTTTTCTAGCTTCAAAATATAACAATACAATATTTTGTTCTGACATTAGGAACAGAAGCTGTCCATGCACAGAAGAGAGCCAGAGGGGCAGGTGCGACGATGCAGTCAGTTCACAGTCAAGCGTTGACCCCTTGTGTGCCACAAACCGTGTCTCGCCAATTTTAGTTGTCGCCAGTTTTAGCAGACGATGAGGGCCAACGCGGGTCGGGAGCCAAAATCTATTGAAAAAGAAGTCAAAAACTTCATATGACCACGCTTTACCCGACGCTACTCTCGACGTATTCCATTGACTTAGAACTCAAAATCGAGCTTCGCTTAATCCACGTCCTCCATAACTGAGGGAAAACATTTAGTGTGGAGGCGATCACAGACTTTGGTAGAGCCGCAGCCCATAGCGGGCTGAGGGCCATTAGCGCTGAAGGCAGAGCGCGAATTGATGACAACCAGACTCCTCGGACTGCCTGTAGTAGAGTTGATTGAACCGAGCAGCGGTGTTGTGAGGTGGACGACCAGCATTCTTAAACTTCCAGGAGTTGGCTATGCTCGATTTCTCGTTGATTCAACAAATGAAGAGAAAAGAAGAAATTTTTACGGGCCGGTTTTACAGGCAAGCAAAGCCTTGTGAGACTTTCAAATAGACAGTGATCGGGACTGAATTTGAAAGAAATTCAGTCAGGCTTCTTACTTTTAAGATTTGACAGCCCAAAAGATGGAATGGTGGTTGAACAGTTATCATCAAATTCCTCATGTTCCTACCCTACAAAATGAAACCATCATGCATGGTGTGCTTTAAAACCCTCTGATTGATTGCTTGTATTAATAGGTAAAAAATGAGAAAACATTGTTACATTGTCTAAAAAGTGAAGTCCTTGCTTCAGAAGACAAGGATACAATCGAAAGGTGAATTTCGCAGACAAACAGTGCCTTGAAAATTAAAATCTTTCTAAATTTTCATCTACGATAACATTGAAATACAGAGCTAAATTGTATTTTATTTATTAAAATTTCTGTGGGACCTTGATCATTTAATTCTAAGAACTGATACTATTAGGATTTTAAAAATTCAAATGATGAAAAACTCTTACAACCGAGTGCTCAACTAATTGTTTCTAATTGAAGAAATGAAAGCGCATCGCGAGAGACTTATCATAAAGGAACTGTCGAGTAAATGACACAGAAGCAAACAATAGCAAGTAAATAGCTTAAAAGCGACATTACATGACAACTTTAAAGCGTTAATTACAGTTTCATAACTCTTACGGCCATTAATCAAACTCCAACCACTAGTTCATTATTCTCTAGTCACATTTGAAGACAGACGGTTTTCCTCGAGGGACATCTGTGGTAAAGTCAATCAATAGCTTGTGTGTCTGGCACTGTTCTTAATTTCCCAATCGAACAAAGTCCATTTGGATAATCGTGTCCTACGTTAGGCTGCGCAATTTGAAAAACTAAATCTGAAACTTTTGAAATCATTAAAACTTTCTTATGGAATTCCACTTCGAGGAATTTCAGTCAATAATTATGCAATTGAAACTCAGTTCTACTCTGAGTATATTCTGCTAAACTTGATGCAGCTCATTATTTTATACATTTTCAATCGAGCATATACGTCAGCCTGGCCAACACTTGCGATGCTTGAGCAAAGCTGGGAGTAACAGTTAAATTTGGTAACAATGATTCTAATTAAAAGACCGTGAGCTCAAATTATGAGTTAGATTACTAATCGAATTGAACAATAATTGCAAGTGGGATAACAGTACACATTTGACGTTTACTTTTAACTCGAAAAATTAGAAAAGACAAATTCTAAAATTACTGTTATTGGCAAATGAATTAAGACTTTACTTATTATTTAGATAATTAAAACTTGTCCTAACAATAACGATGCTTAAAATAAAGAAAGATAACTTCAGTGAACGGCAACGCAGACCAATATAGCTGAAAATAAACAATCTACAACAATGTAGAAGCAATACTGTACGCTTGAATTTAGAGCCTATCATAAATCAGAACAAGAGTTATTCTACACATAATTAAGAGAAGAGCTTATACAAAAAATTCTAAATTCAGACACTAGCTCTAACTCTTTAAGTTTGAGAACATTTTTGTTCCGGAATTGATCTTTAATGCTGGCAAACGTTCGATTTAAGCTCGGCTCTACTCTTAGGACAATTAAATCTCGTGCAAAACCAATAAAATCAAGCAATTTTCTGAATTACGTGGACAAATAGAACTTATCTGAGATTCCTGCCTAGTTGTAACTCGTCGCAACACGAGCATTCCTCATAACACAACCGTCCATCATAAAATTTCGATACCTGATGAGAGTAGCAATGCGTTCTAGTTGGCGGTTCGCGTTGTGAAAGCGGCGGGCTACAGATCGCAAGCGCCGTGCACGCTAGCTCAACGCGAGAGAGGGTCACATGCGTCTCAACAGGTCAACAACCTTACAACCATTCTCCTTCGAGTTCTCTTTGATGCAATTAGGGATATTCATCCATACAAGTGTCCAACGAAATTGTCAGCTTTTTTCTAAACTCATTTCCGTGAGTACTGTCGAATAATTCGCAAGAATTAATTATACCATACAATTTGTTTGAAGAAATTTTGTAAAAATATCCAATGAGAAGCTGTGTTGATGGAAATGCATTCTAAGCGTAGGGTTAATCCATAGGATGATTTTCACAAATAAAATTTTACCTTGTAGATCCATTAGCATCTAATAACCAAGAGGGTTGCTGGAAGCTGATCGAGCTTTATGGTTCAATTTTGATTGAAAGAAACCAAACGTGAGTATTTTGGCCCCAGAAAAAATCAATATAACACCTGTTTCACCGAGTGTATCAGGACACGTAGGACGAAAAACGTTTGGTGGCGTGAACTAATGTCGCGTATTCATCGTTTGGCCTAAACTCCGAACTGAATGACAGTTCTTACATATATTATATTGATTTGCCTCTCTTTCAGTGAAGTACTAAGTTCTTAAATGAAAAAGTCTGTATTATGTCGTAAATAATTGTAGCTGAGTACTATTTTTGTTTTCAGGATTGTTTTGAACATTTGAAGAACTTACGTGCAATGAAAAAATGTACTTATAAGTTACAGAAACCTGGTCTCACAGAGAATTTTTTCAATGTCTTTTTTTTCCACGAAGAACACACAGCAGGATAAATCTGAATTTTTTCCGAACTTTATCTTAGCGAATGGCTCTTTCGTATGAAATCACATCGTACTCAAATTTAGTGCATGGTAAAGCGAAAAAATCATGCCCGAATATAAACAGCCATAAGCCATACACCCGAACTTCTAGTCCAAAACCTCACCTCGCAGAAGACCCTCGAGAAGTCTTTCATTAGCAGAATAAATCTTTGATTGGGGCCATTGTGGACTTGAGCGTCGAGCGGGCGATCAGTGTAACTAGGACAAACCTCGGCGTACTTCTCTGGTCGCCGGGCAGAAAAAGTCATTCTATCTGCGGCACGCGGACGTCAACCTCTGAGACGGATGTACTGAAGTGGAGATAATGACGCGCCATTTCGATCAAAGAAACTATTCAAATGCGCTGAAAGCAAATTTCAAGTGTGAAAACAATAATTTCCTTTGAATATGCTTCTTAACAGCAAGAAGAGCCACCCCCCTCTGTGAATAAATTAGAAGCTGGAAGCACGTTCATATATGCAGCGTATTTGCTTTCTCTTTCGATGAAACTTATAGTGTCTGTATAGATGTAAGATAAAAACAGATTTGATACCATTGGATTCCACTACTGGAATTTCGTTGAGTACGTTTTTGACACGCTCTAAGTTAATTCAACAATCATATATTAGTTTCCATTTGTAAAGGAATTTTCAACTTTTTATTCGTTTCTACAGAATCATCGAAAGTTTCAAGATAAATGTAATTGTTATAATATCCGGTCAAAATTTTGAAGAGAATAATCAAAAGATATCTGATTCGAAGTAAAAAAACCTGCAATAATTGCAGCAAAATTCAATATTCAGTATTCTTTTGCAAGAAGAAACACTTCGTACCATGATGATAGACGATGAAAAATTCAAGGGAATGACAGCTGAAAATTATTGGGTACGATACTGCACTAAAATCTGGCCCATAAATTCATATCAATCATATAAGTGCAAAGTTAACTGAATCCATTACAATACTGTTCAAATCAAGCCCATCCAACAAAAAAAGCACTATTAATTCTTTACAGCATATTGTATGAATTACGAAATCATCAAACTATTCATTTAAACATTGCGGTTGAATATTAATACACCATGCCCCTATGGCATAGATTAAAATTAAACTGGTTGTATTCACGTTTCAATAAAAGCTATTAGGGTTATCTCCAACTTCGAATGCAACGCATTTACTTATGATTCTTTCAAAAACCTCAAAATCCTGAAACAACCTGACCCCTATCGATTCTCTGTTGAAAGTTTTAACTAGGAAACACTTAAAACTGATAGACGAGATATATGCATTAGACACAAAATTTTAGATCAAACTGAGTACCATGGCCACTGGACGAAAACTAAAAACTAACCTCCTCATTACCAAAAAGTGAGCCCCTAGTTAATTACCTTTTCGCTGGTATGAATTTCTGAAAAACCTTACCTGAAGAAATCTGCGATGCCTCAACTTCAAAATTCAAAAATAAGCTCGACTCTTATCTGGTGTCAAATTGGTAGATGAATAATTGATAAAGGAAATAATAATGGCGAAGGTACCTATTTAATACTTACATAATATATATATCTTACACATAAATAATATATGTTATTCATATGTGTGTATATTTGAACGTATATTTACTCTATGCATACATATATTCTCAATCCTCTCAATATTTCACCGACGTATTTAGTTCAGTAAGATAACTAATGTAAAGGTAGCAACACAAGTACAAAACTAACGTATTTTTTCCTGCTGCTTGATCCTCTCATGATGGGTTGTCAAAGGAGCCTCGTAGCTTATACGGCTCACCATACGAGGCTTCTTCACTGTTGGTTATCAAGATTATTTTTTTAGTTGTTACAATATACGTGCTTGTTCTAGAAAATCTTTCACACAACTATGTTGACGTGTCTGAATCTTCTATTAGTACTATTAGTCGACAACAGCACATAAAAATGAAAACAGCTCTTAAGAATCATCCGACGTTCTATTTTCCATTAAAGTTCCGGCAAGAAAGATTTCTTTGGAAAAGTTAAAATGACCATAAAGAGGGGGAGAGAGAGGGATCCACCGAGCAGGTAAATGGAGAAGCCGGACTCCCGCCTCTCAAGCGGCGGTGTCATTGCCCTCGCTCGATCTCTCTCTCTCCCTCCAGCAGCCGCAGCTGGTTTGAGGAAAGCTAAAATTGCACTCACGAGACCAGATGTGTTGGCACATGACTGCACTTGAGTAATCAGCTAATTCCATGAGGTGGAAGGTAAGATATAATGAAATTTGCATTACTGTATCTTGGGTTAGGTTGCCGAAATTAAAGACCACTGCGAAGCTGCGATGCATCATGCTCGGACGGACCTAAACACGCCACGAAGTTTTGTGGCAATAACACCCAGCAAAAAAAAAATGGGTTGCTAAGGAAACCATGACAGTTGTGACTGGCTTCGACGGACGAAAATAAAATATCTACGGAGTTTTCCCTTATCATCTTTGATACCGTAATAAAAGACGCCAAACTCTGATCATTTAATCAGCTACTCGAGGGGTTGTTTTGAAGTTCTCAGCCTCTTGCGAGTTGCCAAAACTAACGCTTAGGCATTCGCCGTTTCAATAACGTGAATAGTTTTGTTTTAGTGCGAGTACTTGCATGCTAAAATAGCTCCTAAAGCTTCACGAAGCAAGTACAAAATAAGCAGAGGGCAGGAGTGCAGTGAACCTTCAAGGTAAAGGCGAACGGCGAAAAGTCTTCATTTTAAGCAGCTAGTGGGGTTTACCTGCTGAGAAAAATATATAAATTAAAGTTCTTTGTGAGCGTGAGCAGTTAATGTACCAACTGAAATGCTCAAGAAATTTAATGTGCAGTTGACAAAAAATATACGAGTACCAGAATCAGTGAAGAATGAAATGTTGAAAAACTTGATACTAAACAATGACACTGAGTAAGAAACGGACGCCAGAAAAATGCTTGTTCGAATGTATCAGTTTCAAAAAGCATAACTTTTAGAAGTTTGATAAAACTAGAGATAAAACAGAGAGGGATTTGTGTGTCAAAAGTGAACAAAGAATACCATTATAGAAAATAGAAAACGAGTAGAAGATACTAAAGAGCGTAAAAAAGAGTGATCCAGAACAAAAACGAGACACAATGATCGAAAGAAATGAACATTAACATTTTGAGACTTCACAAGACATGTTACTTGGTGTCAGAGCAGAGTTGTAAGGAAACAACTAATTCACTAGAAACAAGATCGCAAATAAAGCGAAAGGCACAGCCGTGGGGAACATAAAGTCATTGAGATTATGAGGCCTTAGGGTGCAGAGAGGCAGGCAGTGCCAGATGACCACGCCTAGACAAGGACACGGAGCAGTAGGTCACAGCCACAGGCGAGTCGGGTCACCGAGTAGACAGGTCTTCTCACGCAGCTGAGAAATTTATGCACCAACGGACAACGAATTCTTGCATTGAAGTTTGTTCTCCTTTAGAGCATGATTGACGTCGCGACCTATATGAAGTTCTAAGAGGCTTACTTATTACGAAGTACGTGTGAGACGTGACGAGATTTTTAACCGAGTCGAAATAGAAGCCTTCACAATAATACAGGAACGCCACAATTCTCAGTCTCAAATTTCTTAAACAAGATGAACGAAAGAACTTCTGTGTAAAGAGCTTCATAGCTTTCATTGCAAAACAATTTTTCGTTCACATGTCACTCCATTCAACTTAATCTGAAATTTTCTGAATATTTTCCGAACCAAAATGCCCTTTAACTAATAAATTATGATTAAACGAATTATTTTACGACGGTATGATAGTTGCTTCATTTCTTCCAATGAGAAATAAAAAAAGGTAAATAAACTGATGTATTTTTGTAGTTGAGCGTCGAAGTCTAAAATTTTAAGCTAAATGAAAGACATCGTAGCGAAGAGACAGGTTCCCGGGAAATTTTTGGTCCCCCCAGCTAGTCTTAGATGAAACGAGTTTTATTCATCACTTGATCTCCATTTCGCCATAAGGTCTTCAACGAACGGCACACCTCGATGCAACAAACTGCTCACTCCACGACGACGTCTAGGGGATGACCCGAGGGTGCTCGCTCTGTGACACCCTTTGGTATGAGGAACCGATGTGGTGAAATGCGGTTGATGAACTGTAACATGGCTATAGAACATAGTTTGAAAACTCCAACACGAGAGAGAAGTTTTCTGTAACCTGCGCAATTAATTAGGCTGCGGTCTTTCTTTCAACGGTGAGGCTAAACTTAAATCTAGAATATTCAAATGGCACAATTGCGCTTAATGGCATCAAGTGCTCTGAAGATTGACTCGGATGTCTTGGTATAAACGTAAATAATAAGTGAAAATTAGAGTTAAATGTTTTATAAGCTAACGTTAAAGGATTTTACCGAAAATAAAACAATAGGAATGCTTAAGAAAAGGGTGATGATCAATTAAAGTGATAACGATATTATGACAAATAGAAATTCGACCCCAAAATAGAAAATTTGAACGGAATTGGAATAAAGTTATAAATAAAGTACCAATCCTCTCGCAGTACGAGTGCTGCCAGCCTATACAACATTGAAATGACTGAAGACGCTTCATTTCATGAGGCCCCTATAACTCTGGGCGCTGGCCAAACATCTCCGGTCTTCACAAGCAAACATGCGCACGAATGCACCATGAATTTGCTTGCTTATTGAGTTCTCACGCGAGGCAAGATTGCTCCTTCCTATTGTCTGCCACGCTCTATTATAAAAAAAACACAATTTAAGGGAGCTGTTCATCGAAGTTCATTTACCGCAAGAAAAAAATGTAACACTCTCTAACGTGATGTATTTTTAATGAACATTCCGCGCCGACAACGTCAATGAGTCTAGAACCGTCACTCGAGGTTCGTTTCGGTGTCGTGTTCAAAGAAGTGAAATTCATCAGTTTCTTCAACCCCACAATACGTATATTTTTAAAACTGTTCGTCACAACAGAAGCAGTGTACAGAATATAACTTGTGCGTAACAGCCTCTAACTCGTCCGACTTCTCCGTCAACACCTGATCACACAGCGCAATAGACTCTAGATACCTGATTAATGTCCTGTACTGAACCTCATTATTCTGCGAGGGAATATGAACCGCAGGTGTCTTGACTGTCGCGTGGTGGAGACCGAACGTAGCACGTACGCCTCATTTGCATGAACAACTGTCGTGGGTTACCACAAGTTTGCGACGAAAATCCGAGGGTAAATATTTATTGTTGTATAATTTTATGCAATGATTAAAAGATTTCTTACACGCTTTCCATGCAGAAAAGGCAAATCGTGAGTTAATGAAAAACAATAGATCAATAAATTACCTTCATCTATAATGTTAATACAGCGCGTCATATGTGTATTTAACTACGGAAACCGCAATCTATTTAGGTTGTGTATTAAGTCGCTTGAAAATCAAGCGAACGAACAGGCAGCAGAACAACAGGAAGAAGATTAGATTACGTCAGTTGAAGCCTCCTTAACCGTAACATTGGCGTTTCAAAGAGAGGAAGGAGGAAGGCACCATTTAGTTTGGAATTGAGGGAATGCGGAATTTATGCACAAGGTGCATAGAAACATGCAGTGAGTTGTGAAGGAAGTTCATGAAACAAGGTAACAGTTGAAGAAGAAAGTAGCGTGTGCTGAAGAACTGGACAGAAGTGAACTAAAATAAAATGGTTGGTAACAAATAAAATAACATATTCTATTTCAGCAAAGCTAACTTAGAGGAAAAAATTTCATTAATTATTTGGTCAACGACATACCAACCCGGTAGTTGGTGTCCATTAAGCAAAATGTTTAGCTGTACGTAATAGAAACATGTTTGTTGTTGGCGAACTTCCAGGAGACGAAATTTAAGTGAGTGGACGCATGTTCACATTGGAGTGCAGCAAATTTTACTCCAAGAATAATATTGACTTCAAGCTATCATAGTTACTAGGAGCTAAGTATGGGGAGCGACAGCATTTTCGTTTTTATGAAGGATGACAAAGTAAAAAGGAAGAAAAAAATGTATATTTATTAGTTAATTCCCTCACTCAACCTAGAAGCAGTCAGAATGAGGAATAGGAATGCTCGGAACTAATTTAAAATAAACAATTTATAAAAAATAGAAATAGTGAATAGTGTACTGTGGAAGGGAAACGGGTCGTTCTCAGCGTTGTTGGACGGGTTTTGAACAATGTGCCTGGCGTATGTTACGCGGTATTGACTTTTAGAAACTTGAGAGCAGTGAATGTTCAAACTCAGAGCCCAAGGAAACGCCTTTCATTGCCATTCTTCTTTATAATCTAAACCCCTCCATCGATGTGCAGGCCTTCAGGCAGTAACACAAAAGCTGCTCGCGAAACACTAGATCGTTGAGTGCATAGATGCAGTTTGGGACTCACCGCGCCATGTAGGGGACGCAGCGGAGAGGCCGCGACCGAGAGCGCTCCAGCGGTCCTCCCTCGTCGAGAATTCCAGACCTCAGATCCACGGGTGCGTCGCACCTCAGCATTGGGGTGTCACCAAACCCTTCATCGCACGTCTCTACCACCAGCGGAGCCATCTTGGGCCACTAACTGTCCTTATTTATGGTGAATAATTTTATGGAAGGATGTATGAACTGTTTCAACTCGTTTTTAAACGTCTCTAGAAACTGACGACTCAATTTCACGGGATTGGTGGTCGAAAATTACCAAAAAAAATTCGTGAATTATTAATTTTTTAAAATGAAATGAATTTTAAAGCAGAGTTCTAATGTATTGATCACGGGATTGTTAGTTTATATTGTGGAATTTTGAGTGTTATAATAAGCAGGATGTGTAAAAAAAAATCTGAAATTCTCTATTAATAAATAAATGCAGTTCAAAATATCTCCACGTTAAGGACAAGAAAGCCTTCACAGGGGGTCATTTTCATGTGTAACCTGTAGCGAACATTTCTTGTCCGAACAAAAACACGAACACGTGAGATGAGGCACAGAGGCAGTTGCCACACACCCTCACTCGCTCGCACTCGGTCGGTGACTGAGCCAGCGAACTCAGCTGCAGAGGAGGACGGTAGAGATAATGGAAAAATGCGCTTGGAGTGCCAGTGGAAGCAACGGTTTCTGGTGGCCCTGGTCCGAGGCACCTTTACGGTGCTGCACGTCTTTTCAAGAACATCCTCGCTTGTTTTCCAGTCGAGGCCTGTAATTGACCCAGGGAGGAAGATGACGGAACGCTGGCTTAGCTGAGACTGGCCAACCCGCTACTTGCAGTTACGTAGTTGTGAGGCACTGGCTTTTAGAGATCTGGGTTCTGTTACCAAGGTACAGATGCGCGTTGCAAATTATGTATTTAATGAAAATTAGTTGATTTCGGAAAAGTTTTAGCTTGTGTTCGATAGGAGCGTAAATTTGTGCAAAATCTTAAATGCAATCAGTTCCGATCGCCTTGGCTAAAAAATTATACATTTTCAATTGTAACTGTTACGTACAATTTTTAGCTCGTTAATAGTTGTCAAACATTGTTGTAAAGCTCACGTATAGATATGTGAAGTCTAGATCTAAAATGAATTTTTCCATCAAAGTCAAAATAAAATCATGCCTATCATCGATTAATTATTAATGAATTACCAAAACTGATATTTAAGTAAGCAAAAACTATCAGAACCTAACTCAGAAGCGAAAATTGGACACCTGTGAAGAAGCAGCTTTTTCTTCAAGTCAGGAAATGAAATGGAAGCATTTTCAAAACATTCAAGGTGGAAGGAAAAAAATAGTACTTGTTTGTTCATCTCTCAGCACTTTTAAATAGAATTTCACTATTTTTTATGCCTATCAAAACAGTTTGAGCAAAATTGGCTGTACAAAATAGTCTACGGAAAACGTTATCAAGTAAATCTCAAGTTTGCACTCTAGAACGGTTTTATGTGCACAACAAAGATGTTTGCAAAAGGTTTAGTGCATTTTTCATATTTTGGAACCAGAGCACATTGGACTTGAGAATTTATTTAGTTGATCCTCCACATACATAGTCTGACAAATAATGTTAGGTTAGATGTATGATTTACAATGCCGGTAATTTTGACAATGAACTACCTGTATCGTGTTCATTTGTTATCACTTCGTAAGTTAATTTGCTTGATATTGATAAATAACTAATTGTCTAAATTAACGTCGAAGTAAACAAATTTTCAAACCTAATCTAACATATTCTTACCTAATCAAACATATGGCCAATCAGCTATAAATAAAAACTTAAGAAATCCACTGGCAAAGTTCTGATTGATAGCAATCAAGTACCAAGAGAAATTCAATAGCTAAACGATACGAAATCGAAATCTCGTTTGCATGTTCTTTCTCAGCTTATTATTTTTAGTAGGTATAACGTCGTTTTAGCAGAATTGCTCATGCATTATACATCTGCGAGAAATTTTGTACAATAGAAAGAAATTTCATTCAAATGAGATTCCATGGGAAGGCGTTTTTTGACTTCCTTGGAGTGCCTACACTTGCCTAGCCCGAATACAACAGCTGGCATTAATAACTCTTACTTCTTTTAACTCTTCCAAAGAAGCGATTTTCCCCATACGTTTGCGTTATGGTCTTATGGATGAGAACTGTGAAGAACTGTGAAGAACCTTACCAAATGTACGCTTCGTGGTAGTTCTTATTTCGTGCCATTACGCTCGAGAGGGTTAATGACATTCACCATATGCATTTCAGATCGACTGCCATTCATTTAAAACGTAGCAAAATTCTCATGCAAGACCAGCTAATGCAAATAAAAAGAGCTGTAGCATAGGCAAACAATTGTTCAGACTCCATAAGTTATCGCAAACATTTTGCGTTCATGATAGCACGGCAACGCTGTCACATTGAGAAGATCAAATTTGTTAAAGTTGTCTATAGAATTTGCTTCTACACCTCATCCAACTATTTGAGCTTTTCGTCGGCATTTAGGGGCAGTTTACTTTGTATTCGTCCCAGTTCTGCCCACTCTGCATTAACAATAAATAGTAAAGTCGGGAGACTAAGCTAGGGAGTCAATGCAGGACGTCACTGCGACAAAGTCGGACTCATTACTTCACCTGACTTGAAGAATGGCTAAAATCCTCTTGAAGAATGCAGTTCCTACCCAATGTTCCACTTGCATAAGAGGATATCACGGTGGTAAGGATATCTTCACGCTGATACTGATCCAAAGTATCTTGAATACGACCGAAGACCCCTCCCTACCGCACCGAAAGCGCCCAAAACGAAGAAACGGCCTCTATACCTCACAGTGGAAGGTGAGCATTTGTATTCAAACCTTGAAAGATGGGTTACAACGTTACTCTATCCAAACCATGTGCTTCAATATGATTCCATTTGTTTCTCTTGACAACCCTACATCACTTCGCCGTCGTTAGCGAATATGCTTTTTCACCCATTGCACACAAATATGTCAATTCTGTTCAGAGATCAATCGTTTCGTTTTTAATCTTTCGACAACAATCCTGCCACATTTTATAAGTACTAGTGCAATGCCCGTGAATTGCAATTCTACTGTCTATCCAATCGAACTAATTGATGTGTTAAAAATGGGCCATTTGAAATCGGTCAATTATCAAATTTCAAATTTTATTAACGATTATTCAAACGCCGTTCAACGGTCAAGTTAGTTCTAGCGTCTCGTTGGCGAGCAGCATTGATTCGTCTTACCATTTTGCGTTGTTCATCCGATCGTCTTCTATGTTTTTCTTGCTGTCGGAGTCTTGCTACTTCTCTCTTGCGGTTGGACACATTTCTATCTTTGGTGGCCTCTTTTGCCGGAATTTTATTCTGAAATGTCGTCTATTATCTCTTCAAAGCTTTTCAAGAACATCACAATTTCGAAAACAATAACTCAAGTTCAAAAATCTTGGGCCTTATACCCAGTGGAAGCCAGGTTACTGGTCGCACAAATTTAAAACATTTCTTTTTGCATTATCCATTAAAAATATCAAAGCGACATGATGAATTTCAACAGAGAAAGCTCCATAGAA
The DNA here is from genome assembly GCA_014220935.1 of Platorchestia sp. MABIK. Lineage (NCBI taxonomy): Eukaryota > Metazoa > Arthropoda > Malacostraca > Amphipoda > Talitridae > Platorchestia > Platorchestia sp. MABIK. The sequence goes on along the minus strand of JACJUY010000544.1, from coordinate 82,662 downwards.
AATTTATATTCTAAAAATAAGCCTATTGCGTATCGTGGATACCATAATCAAGAAGGGGTCACACGGACGGAGGGACGGACGCGGCTACTTTTATGATAGTGATTTCTACTCAGAATAGTGACAGCTTTTGCTTTTGCTGGTAATTGATTTCACGTTTTGACAACTATGACTCCCGCACCTAGTGGCATGCGTCATATATTTTGATTGACATTGACAAATCCTCTTTGTGTCTTTCACGGCGACAAGAGCTTTGAAATTGCAGAAATCAGCTGAAATACTGCGCCACGTATGCGCCATGGCATTCTAGCATTTCTCCCGAGTGCGATGGACTTTAACTCCAAAAGAAAAACATTCATACTCATTCTTATAAGAACTCCCAAAGCCTGAAATTTGTATTCTGAGAAGTGCATCTAACAAAGGGAAAACTAGAGAAATCTAACACAACACACGGATATTTATACGCGCCATTTCGCTGAATCTCTGGGAGACATACTGTGCGAATGAATTCGAAACTATTTCCAGAAATCTGTTCAAGATTGCATGTTATTCTTCAGTGCTATTTCCAACATCATTTCAAAATTTGATATCATTCTAAAATGTTTGGGTCAAGTTGTGCAAACAATTTGTTAGAGTGATGGTTACTATTGTAAATGCTCCGTGAAAAAACATGGAGAATCTTCTCGTAAAAAACGAAAATAAATTTTTCTTAAGACGTTTATTCCCTAAGGTAAATTTTGATGAGTAGCAAATAATAAATTTTTTGCTAACTTTCGCATGGATTTAACGGGATGTACGTAATAAAGTACATTAACACATTCATTGCGGTATGCCCCACCGGTGGGTCGTGCTTAAGTTTTCCCAGATGCAAAACGACCCATCGATGGGTCGTTTGAAAAATTTTAACAATCTTTTTATATTAATGGGGTTTATTTTACCCAATGAATGTTCGCTATTTATAATTTTGTTAACAACTTTTGACATTAAATTTGAGTTGGATATTGAACTTCAGTTTAACCCATCGTAGTCAATGTGTTAAAGTAACATAGAGGGCGTAACGCAAAATTGTGAATAGCAGCTGCACACCGGTGGGCCAGATGAGTAACGCAATTATTGTTAGTGCTTCAATGGAAGGTCAAATTGCGATTGCTAGCGGAAGTTAGCAAATTTTGCATGAACCGAAGTGCTATTAACTGAAATTATTGTAAAGATGAGTTGTTAGTTAATTCGAGCCAAGGTTAGGAACTCATTAGCATTACATATATAAATGTTTTACAAGATTTCGTACGAAGTTTTTCGGTATAAGCTATCAGAAAATTATTTTAAATTTTGTGTTGATTCTGTTATGTGATAGCAAAGACATACGGTAACACATTTCAGTTCCAGTTTTGTATCCACTTTGAATTACTTTATACCTGTTGTCCAACTTTCTGGAAGTCAAGAATAATCAATAGTTTCTAGCTACTGGAGGTTGACCTTCCTCTAAAACAAACATCGGCATCTTAGGATGCTTTATTTCCAAACAAGCCAGATACATATGATCTTAAGCATTGGTTTTTCAATTGTCTTATAACTAACACTACATATAGGACACCATGACGGTTCCCCCGAGAAGCCGGTACCCATTTCCGACACCTGGGTTGAGTGGGGTATTGTGCTTGAACTCTCCCTTGCACCCAACGGGGAAAATCGCCGCGCCAGTGCCGGGATACGAACCTTCGTCTCCAACATACAAGGCCGATCCCTTAACCACTGTACCACTGCGAGCTTCACCACTGCGAGCTTCGGTACGTACCCAGGTAGGAGAGAACAGATGCGGCAGCGACGTAGGAAGTTACTCAGTCTCATCGTCAGTGTGACGGACTCCTGGAACAGACTTGTGAAGACAGACGAGAGCATTGCAGCCTTTCACCATAGAAGACGTGAAGCTAAAAAGAGCCATCCAAATGTATACACAAGAGCGCGCGGAAGTGAACGAGGTGTTGTGAGCTTGCGGTTTGGGGGGAGGATGAACTGAGTTATAAATTCATTCCACTTCTTGAAAGTCGGTTTAGTGGCACTGATTTTAGTTCAGCCTACCGTTCACAGCACTGGGCAACTGAAGTGTTATGAGCTGTGGGTGATTTTATGTATGGAAACTTATAAGTGTTTATTACATTGAATAATAAAAGAATTCTTACTTAGCCTCCCCTTAGTCTCCGACCTGTAACGTCTATGTCTTGCTTCTCTGTCTCTCTTCCTCTTTATTCTTTACTGCTCAATGTATACTATCGGATCAAAGAGTTTGCCGTGCCCTGGTAAAATGTAGGGATAATTGAAACAAGCATTACATTTCCTCGTAATAAATTTGAATAAAAGAAGGATGGTAACAATAGTTGCGTTCAGTGTCACTGGTAGTCAGTATACTGCCCCCACTCTCTCTGAGACAACGAGCACAAATAATACTGCTGAAAAAATACTACAAAACAAACCTCCGTCTTTTACAAAGATCAAGGGATAGATTTGCCCCTGGCTGGGAAATCCGTCAGAGAAGTGTCTCAAATGACAGCCATAGAAAAAAGAAGGTAAAGTGTAATCATTCAGTGGTATTAGAGGCAGAGCTATAGATCTGAATGCTCTCGATAAGCGTCCTCTGAAGCAACTGGTGAAAGTTCTCCGACTGAAATGTGTTGAGTTGACTAGCATGTTCAACGAAGGTCCTAAGAAAATTTCTGCTCGTACCAGCGCTGAAAATTCGAGAAAATGGGTTTATGGAGTTCCTTATAGCCTGCAGGAAACCATTGGTCAGTAACACTAATCGTACAAAACTGTTGAAATTTGCCAAAAGCCACAGCTGTAGAACAATGGAAACGCTTCCAATAGTCAAATGAATAGAGGTTCACTTTGTTCCACAAAAACGGTAGAATTAGTAAGATGCATCGCTTCGACAGTACAGCCTTCTGGAGGCAGTGTTATCAGCTGAACGTGCTTCTCATGATCGATATTAGGTTCGACATCTTTGTGCAGTAGCAAAATGAAATCTCAGGACTATTTGAACACCCTAGGTGACCAAGTACACCTGTCTATGAATTTTTATGTTCTTTATGCTGGCCGTCTTCAAGAAGACAACGCTTTCATCCACCAGTGTAGAGCAAGATTGGTTCACGAATTACGGAAGACCATTTACTCTTTTGAAATCGTTTGAATGTAGGGAATTGCCTCCATTGTCTCCAGATTTGAAGACTGTCAAAAATTTACCTGGGGAAGGAGCTGTGAGCCTCAACATCTCTTCCATTTTCGTTGGAAGGTTTGGTTGTATTTTGAGAAAATATTCGTTGTAACTGCTAACAAAATCTGTCAGAGTCTATCCCTAGTATATGAAAGCTGTAATCAACGTAAAGAATGATCCAGTAGACTATTAAGTTTGGCTGTTTTTATTACATCTACATTGCTTCACGGTGCGATAGATTATTCAAACGGGCAGTGCATGACATGCCGCTACAGTCAAGAACATTAAAATATTATTTCTATTCCTGGCATCAGATGTTCAGGGTATAAATTTTTTACGACCCTGAATTACGTTCTTTTTGAAATAATTTCAATGAGATATTTGATATTCACTGACACCAGTTTCCAATGCGGTAAATTATTCCGATTTAATTTTGTAATTCATTCAATAAGAAATGTAATTGAGTATTGTGATCAAGTGATTATTTTTGGTAGGCATGCCCAGTGCGTCAATTCAATTATTTTTAAGGCAATCAGTTATCCGTGTACGTCCAGTATCATAGGTATCATTTTATGGATATTATCTCTCCTTTTCTTCTTCTCGCTCTCTTTCTTCTTCAAAATTACAAAGGTGAATTAAAACACAAAAAAGTGCTTATTTCAATATGGAAATTTATGAATATTGACATATCAAAAAGCTGTTAAAGGAGAAGCTTGATTAGGTTAAATAGTAATAATGAGAACTTACCTGTTATTTCAATTTCATTACGGCGTCGGTGATGTGAATTTGGAGAGACTGATCGGTTCTTTCATTAAAATCTGCATTGAGTACAATCGAGGCTAGGTTGGTCTCCCCATACTTCAATTATTCGGGGAAAATCACACAACACTGCATTGTTTGAACCCAACATCATCAATTTCACTGATACAATCAAAAAGAGCACGGAGTCATCGACAGACGGTCAAAATCCTTAGAAGGAACCGCTTGCGTTTTGACATAAAAGCAGCCTCACCCGTGATGTCTCACTTGGCTCTGAGCAACCGTCCGGGTCAAGGCTCCTTTACAAGACGGAATAAACGTGTTGTGAATCATTTGGTGCAAAGGTCCGTAATCCTTATTAACCAATGAGAAAGCATGTTGTGATTCGCATAACTTGTTATATCACATCCGATAAATGAAACGCTACGAGGGAGGAGTGCGTCTGGCCAATGATATTTCCTTACCATGCCTCGAAAAGAACCAAAAATCGTCATCTCGTGAGAGATGCGTTCTTGCGCATTAATCCAGTGTTTGTGCAGTTGTACGATCCTCCGCACAATCTACTACGAATAATAATACAAATAACTGTTGCAGCTCACGCCGTTTGAATGCCTCGCCTTACTCTCTGCCCCACGCCCTCATCACGCCGAGGCAGTTCCACGTCAAGAGGGTTACCAGATACTCATTTGTCCTGTGAAGAATATATCTCTATGCCTTTGAATTTTTACAACATGAGATCTTATTCATTTCATAAAGATTAAACGTAGGATTTAGTTTCCCAATGTCTAATTAGGATTGTAGACTTAACGTAAATTAACGATTAAACTATAGTCAATGTGTTGGTTCATAACGACTCGCCTTCAGGGTTAAAAAAGGCTGAGCGGGCAGACTACTCGGAGACATTAACGAGGGAGGTTGACTTTCCGAGATTACAAGTATTGGTACTCCTGTCTTAGGGTTTGTCACCTTTGGCGATAAACCCGCTTTATGGCGAAGTGAGTGTAATTCATCATAAAAATCAGAAGACCCATCTTGCCACAATTAGATTCATTAACTTCAATTCAAAATGTGATCAGGCTCCTCGTACCTTACAAACACCCAAAATTTAATAACTAAGACAAGGATTAATTATTAATATCATATCTAATCAAGTTCTCTCTCAACAATTTGGTGATGTATGATTGTCAACGTTTAGTAGTGAAATAAGTGTTTTTCCATGTTTCAATTTCATTTGTAAGTTAGGAAGAATGAGAGTATGGAGTGGAAAAGATGAAACTAAATCTGTATACAGGGTGTTTCAAAAATACACGGCATAATTTCAGGTATGTATTTCCCACATGTAGACAATCAAAATAGTTCATTACAACATATGTCCGGAAATGCTTCATTTCCGAGTTATGGCCTTCACAAC
>JACJUY010000544.1:48112-68185 GCA_014220935.1 Platorchestia sp. MABIK | reverse complement strand
AGAAGACAGTGCATGGCAGTGACAGAGAAAGAAAAAAGAAGACAGTGGCACATTGATGATGAACGTCTTGATGGACAGCGTTTTTACATTGACACATGAGCTTGGGATTCTGCGATAACCGTCGATATTCTTGAAAGTGCAATGAGTAGAAATAAACTATTCTGCACGCAAAACTGATGGTCAACAACTCGGATACTTGAAACTAATTTCTCCATCACACATATGAACAGGATTCTGTATAGTATGTCGGAGAAACTTGCTCTTTCACACAATAAGCTTATTTATTTTTTACTCAAATAATGTTAAAACAAAACATACCCGAGAGTGAAAAACCAGAAAGGATTCTCTTACGATGCGAACAATGACAATGTAGAACATGAATAAAGCAATGAAATAAACATTTTCACTGATGTACCAGTTTTTCTATGCTAGTTACTATACAGCAACGACATCGGTTTCCAAGCTATAGTACTTGCTAATTGAATATTGTCAGGTGACTGTGGGCGTCAAAATATACTGCAACAGTCTGCAATAAAAAATTCTATTGAATCTGTAACTCGACGGTCGCTGGCGCATTTGAGAGACAGAGATAGTGAACAAAGAAACTTGAACTTGAGTGAGTTTTGAAAGTGTCCGAGATTAAGAAATACAGTAGGTACATGGTTTAAGTTCTTTAAAGTCTCAGTGCAACCTTCGTTTTAAGTTTTCCATTTACTTTTCATTTCTGAAATACAAATTTACTGACATTGACGCATGAGCTTGTTGTTGAACGATGTACAAAACGACAACGATATAAAAAATGATGTTTAAAAGTCCGATGCAAAACAAAAAGTGAACTATTTAAATAAAAATGCCTATTAGGGGCTTATCTCTTTTGCCTTAACTGCTGTGCATTTGTGTATAGTTGATACGTACTAACATGGAAGAAATCACATCATATTGCCGTACAGACATGAGTTTGATAGAAAATTTAGCAATATAGAGCTGTGAAAGAAGTATCGTGTTACTATTCTCTAGGTATGTATTGCAAGATAAAGGTATTGTTAGACGCAAAATGCCATTATTCATTGGTCTTGAACGCTCTCAGTGAAAAAAGTATTTTTATGATGCAAGGCATTTGATGCATACGTAGCTTTCTGCTATTTCTCAGAAGAGCGATGGCTCTTGAAAGCACCGTTTCTTCGACTTGTCTTTAACTTTGTTTTTAGAGGGTGGAAGGAATCCGACAATATCAGCATTGCTCTAAGCGAGGTATCGGAAAGACAAAACCTATTGGGCTTGTGAGTGAGGAGCATTTCTTGTATTGGAGTCCAACTGAGTTTATTCTGGTGAGGGCTTGCATGATCGCTTTTCTTAAATCAACCTTTGCATATTTCCTAGGCAAAAACCAAATTCCTACATGCTTATAATTCTGGTTGAATGAATTGAGGTATTATCTCCTCGATAACGCTACGAATGGTTTGGCTGATAATTAAGATATTTTGTCGAGCTTACTGAATGTACTGCGAAAAAATATCCTAGCTTTGATTTTATTTCAACTTTATTCTTCACATTACGTAGATGTGCAGGACATATTTCGATCCTACCAAATTTCTAAAATTTTCACTTCTTCTTACAGCTCAATTCTTACCTTTCCTTGAGTGAGATTCAATTTTGACATTTTTTAATTGCGTCTGCGCATAGATTCAAAGATATTACATTGTGCTTAGTTTGAGTTCATTTTGAAAAGATTTGGGTGATACTTTGATTTCAGGTTATTTAAAAAACCTAAAATACTTCATTGCGTCTTTGGTAATTTTACTATAGCATTTAATAGATGCAGATAATTTTAATGGGTGCTACTCGAGGAAATCCGTGACTTAATCACAAAAATGATTTAACTCAGTAATTGTAGATTCTTCATTATTATTGTAATTAGTGTACACGGCCCATCAAAAATTACGGAATTCAATACCTTTCTTGAACGAATTTCCAGATTTGGATGACAAATAAATATATCCATCCTAACAGTACTCGCGGTAAAAAATATTCTTGTACTTGTGCACTGGTGAAACTCATATCACATATACGGTCATTATAACTATCCTTATGAACGTGACAGAGAAATGGATAAAGAGGAGTCCAAACAAATAAACCAAGGGAATTTTCAGCTTGTCGCAGAACCCGATGAAATTCCACGCACAATGTCATCATTAAACTAAGTGGACCCATGAAAAAATTCCATCAACATAACCTAACCTATGCTAACCTAACCTATCCTAACCTATCATATTCTAACCTTTCCTATCCTAACCTTTCCTATCCTATTCTAAGCTATCCTATCCAAACCTTTCCTAACCTATCCTTTCCTATCCTATCCCAACCTCTCCTATCCTAATCTTTCCTATCCTATTCTAACTTTTCCTATCCTATCCTATCCGAAGCCTTCCTATGCTATCTTAACCTTTCCCATCCTATCCTAACCTTTCCAATCCTATCCTAATTTTTCCTATCCTATCCTAACCTTTCCTATCCTATCCTAACCATTCTTATTCGATCCTAATCTATCCTATCTTAAACCTAACCAAGCCAAACCTAACCTTTCCTATCCCTACCTAACCAAACCTATCCTAACCGAACCTATCCTGAAAAAGTGTCAAACAAATCAATGCGTGTAAAGGCCATCTTTTAATGTTCCTCGAAGGAATTCGGTATCCATGAAACCACAAACTCAGTCGAAAGCTTAACGGATGCCAAACAAATAAATATACATCCTATGTTTCTTAAGAAGCGGACACCAAACGAATCTATCAAAATTTATAAATAAACACACAACGGCTCTTATTAGGTTAGAGATAATCCCTGTTCAACTACCATCAGACAAATTCTATCATTCGGGCAGTTTATACACGGATGTTGCTTTTGAAGCGAGTGTTCCACAGTTACTTCAAATTCTTTGTTTCAACCGGAATGAGCTCCTTTGTCTAAAAGCTTCGGAACCTGCTGTCCCTGGAAAGTACACTGTAACATTCAGGGAATTGAAGGTAGGTGCACTTAAATATTACATGATTCATTTAAAAGCCGATCAAAAATTCATTTTAATGGAAACGATTTCGGAATTCAATTTTCTAAGTGTCATCGCTACATTATTAGGAATCATCATAATTTGAATGTCATGTGAATACATGGGAATTTTTCCATTAGATGGTATTGAATTGCATTAATGAAAACAGCAAATAGTTGCGGACAAGGCTAGATCCCTCAGTTCACCAAAATAATTTTGAATTAATTCGGACAATTTTTGAGATTTTGAGGATTTTTGGAGTAACTTTCACACCACCGTGTGGCTACTCCAAAATTCGACAATTTCTGTACAAGTGATTTGTGTTCTGCACTGTCGAATGCTCTGGAAATATCCAGCAGCAGCAGTATGGCATTCGCTCTATCAATGTCACTGTGTGTGATATACAGAGTATTTCCATTGATCAGATAAGTTATTTATACACATGGATGCATTAATTATCAAACGTAACATTGGTGCTGTAACTCTGATTCATTGAACGATAATGCTATCATGTCCGACTGCATTATTTCTTTTCAGCGGATGATATGAAATGATATGAAAAGAGTGGTAACAATCAGAGACTGACAACGGGCTGTCATAGACAATTGTAAGCAAAATGCAATATAACAAAATAGCCCCTGTATTTGTGTGGAATTCACGTCAATTAGAACTGGAAGTAATTATAAAATCAATGATAACCAAAGAACATTTTGAAAAAAATACACGTTGCTTGGTATCATAAAATTTAGCTAAAACGGGTTCAACTTGACTGAAAAACTGAGCCAGTTTTGCTGGTAATAGATTGTTGATGTTAGCGCGTGTGATATGCCGGCAGAAGTAGTTGTCACGAGGTCGTCATACAAATGTATGGGCCTTGTTGCTGAAGGGACGCTTTTTTGAGAGGAAGCGTCACTGGCCCCAATCCTTCATGGAATAAAGTTTGACGAGCTTGTCCTCACGCTGAACATACTTTTTGCTGGTCCCCTATGGTGCTAGATTTGACTAGAAATCTAAGTGAGATAGATTTTTGATGCAAACGAATGGAAGCTTTTTGATACAAAGGAATAATTCTTTTGCGTGCGCAGTACGTGGAGTTTGCGTCATCACATGTCGTTCAATTCTGACGGTAAAGGCCAATTTCAAAGTCGCTGCAAACCGGATTAAAAGGAAAATGGTACTTTTTCGTTAATTCTGATGAAATAAAAAGTAGATTACAGCAATGCCATTTTAAAAATTAACTTCACACGTTTATTTTGATCCTTTAAAATCTTAGTGGATGTTTACATTGTGGAAATGTTCAGCGAAAAAAATAGTCTCATTTTGTTTAACGTTAAATTGTTTACTCAGCAATGTGTCTGGAAATTATTTTCGATACAAGATGTTCAAGGTTTTTTTTCGACCTCTATCATGATTCTCACAATGTGTTCGTCTTACCAAATGTTTTTAAACTAAAAAAGTCAAACAACTCGATTGTATTTTCAATGTGCCAATCGAGGCCATTTGGTCATAAATTGCTTTCGCCGAAATTAATTCATCGACATATTTCAAAAACGAATCATGTTACATTCACGCGTGGCTACCATTCAATTTTTCGTATTTTACATCGAACTTTCCAGGATTCAAATCACGGCAAATTTTCAAGTAAACTCAGTAGACAGCACATTCCCAAAGGTCTCGAGAAAAAGTTATTATTTCGTCTGATGCTAAGAATATGTAGCAGCTTTGAAATACGTGCCTTGAGCACAACATTCCTATTTTTAACTGCACAAATTGGATAATCTGTCCGACGGTGGCTGAGCAGGGATTATAATAATAATAATGAAGAATCTGCCATTGCTGATGTAAACCATTCTCGATATAGAGCCAAGGCTTGCCGCGAGCAACATCTGTCAAAAATGTTTGTTAAACCCTGCAGTCCATGATTTACCAAATAACTGTAGCAAAATGTAAACAAAGGTAGCATCAATAATAATTATATTTCTAAAAATATTTGCAAATTTTTTGACTCAGTTCTCCGGGGTTTTCCCCCTACGCAATGGGTAAAACTCCTACAAAGAAAAATGTTAGTCGCATACAAGAAGGAAGTTCTTCTCGGTTCTTTCGCTCATGAAGTCCTATAATGACGAAGGTTGCAAGTATTGGTGTCAAGAAGCCTGTACCGTTTTTCATTAAGAATAGTTAGTGCAGAGAATGTTTCGAGTTACATCACACGGGCTTGACTCACTGGTCAATGCGCCCATCCTTAAAAACTGTTAGCGAGAAAATTATGACTGTGCATATGAGTTGAGGTATGACGTATTTGCTTACATATTTATATATGACGTGTTATATAAACACATTGTTTTATGTAAGTACTTGTTCACATTCATAAACATCACATTGTGCATACCTGCACACACACAGACGGCTACCTATTTAGATACTTATTTTTCTCTTCTATCATTTTTCTAGGAATACAAAAATCGCATCTATACAATCACTTTGAAGAAAATATATAGATTTAAACACGTGGAAGGATGTAAGAATATTTTCATGTCGAAATCAAATCAGGCTTCCAAAGGAGTGGGCAGTTGTCTCACTGTTCTTGAATTAATCTTTCCGCACGACATTTTTCCAAAATTCACGTCTTTTTGCCCTCCTTAGCTAAAGCTCTTAGGTATATTTTCCAAACTAAGCTGAAATAGCTAAAGAGATAGCACTAAAAATGGAGTAGTAATATTATAACGCACTTGAAAAAACATCGTGGTTGCTTTTACTGTGTTGTTCGCTTCTTTTCAAAAATGTGAAAGACCTATAGCGACTTATTCTCCGTAACTTCTATTATCCTTACAAGACCTGCAATGTTGAATTCCAATGTTAATGCTAAATTAGGGTTATCTTAATTTTATCTTTAAGTCAAAAATACGAAGCTATAAATTTTTCACTAGGATCCATTTGAGGCTCATTTATCTTGCCTCGATTTCCAGCTCAGTGAATCCTTAGGATTTACGTTTTGTCTCTACTAATTTCAGTAGTGCACTCGATGTTAAAGTATGAATATCATATCCGGGCGTACAGATTTCTAAATTTAAAAGACATTGAATAAAAAAAATACACTAGAAAATAAAGTAGACTGTCAACATTATGTTTTTGAGAGGCTCCAAAATGGTTACTTCTGAAGAGTGGAACTTTGTTGTTATTATTGGGCTGCATTTAATTGCGCAGCTGGTAGCTTTCAAACTCCAGGGTGGCGCATAAGTAACGCACACTTATTTATTACCGCAATATACACTGGTTCTTTCTTGCGGTACACTGGTACCGCAATATACACTGGGTATCTGGGGACAGGATACGACATGTTAAAAAACTTTAAGAGTTCCTCTATCGTTTGCAATTAACCCTATCGTTTTACCTTTCATAGTTTTTTATTAATTTTTTAAAAGGGTGCGTTACTTATGCGTCACCCTGTACGTACTGCAGAGCGTCTACTTCTGGGTTCAAGATTCTCTAAAGAGTTCGTTTGTGCTCGACGTAAGTTTTGGGCGAGTCACATATAGTTGCAAAATCGTAACATTTTCCAGTTTAGGCCGCTAGATGTTTTCTCGGTTATTTTAAATAACGTGTCTTGTGTACTTGAATTCCCCCTGTGTAGGTATCGATTCAGGTGGAAAGGTTTGAATTTTACATACAAGTTGAAAGTTAATTTGTTATTAATTTTTCAGAAGTTTTAGTCAAAACATTGAAATAACTTTTCAGCCTACTGTACATATACCATGATGAGCCATCGATAAAGCCCGTTTTATAAAGCCGTTTGATAAAAAAATAGAACGCTTGCTGTATTCAGACATCAAACTGAACCAAAAGCAGGGTTAATTATAAATCAAATTTTGGCTACTGTACAATGAAATTTATCCTTGTCGTATTGAGGGGACAAGCCGTCGTGCAGATTGTATTTGATTTTCAGCGATCATGAAATTCTGCATAAATCCTGTAGATTGACAGTTTTGGGGCTTCATGTACTCCTAGTACTTTGTAATGTATAAAATAGATGTTAATAGTCGGGGTTTTATGTGGTGATTGGGATTTATAGAAAAACTAAAGCTTTTCTTCGGGGATTCTTTTTTAGCAAACTTTACTTTTTACAATAGCTCTCTTGAAAATTAGGCGACCAAATTAAAGTAAAAAGTCACTAATATTTATTTAAATAAAAAGGCGTAACCATTCGGTGTACTTAAACAATCAAGTCTTCTTTTTCTTAAATACACCGAAGAAAAAGTGACTTCGTGCAGTCTCTGCGACAGTTTCAGCGTCGCTGTCTACCAGCCTTCCACCTGACTTGATGACCTGTACTTTTCTTCAATTTTAATAAGCCTGCTACGTTAGATTTACTTCTGAGTGTGGCCGGTGTCGTGGCCACTGTCTTCAGTTCTTCATCGCTCCTACATCTAGTCATCATCTAGTCATCTCTGCCGACCTACTGCCTCCCTGCGCTTCACTTCTGCTTCGCCACTCGAGTTCGGCTGCTTTACTGATGTGAGTCACCGTAACGGTTATTAGCGCCACATTTTTTACGTAATGACGTGAGTTGCAGTTCCAAAGAACCTGCCTTACTTACCTTAAATAAAATGGGAGATTAAATCTTGAGTAACGTTGCCGCAAATCAACTCAATTCTTACTCTAAATTAATACGGTAATTGTTACTCCAAATTTCTATTGCAATTATTATTAAATTTCGTGTTCTAAATTAGATTGCCGAAATTAATAATGTATCACTATATTTAATCACTATATTTGATCTAGGATTTGGCATATTTACTGAGACTAGAATTAGTTAGTCTTAATACAGAAAATCTTAGCGATTACTGAAGCTGAACTCTCTAGCCTTGCCTTATTTTCTGCAGGACTACGTGTTCACCCGATACCTAATTCGTCGTCGACGTCGCAATTCTTCGCGATACTTAATTCTCACGTCTCTCTGACCCATCTATTTCACGGCGTGAGACAAATTCAAATTGAGCCAACATTTTAATCCATCAATTTTGAACAGTCTTCATCGACTCTATTTCTTCAAATCAATTAATATTTGTTCTCCCGTGCCAGTGATCGTGGCACGGTGCTGGAGGGGCGCTACGGGCGTGCTGGTGTCCCAGTCTCTCCCTTCTTCCAGCCCATTCGCAGGATGGAACATTCATTCATTTATTTAAAGTGAAATAAATTAGTATTGATTTTTGATTGTTTCCTATCCCTGCGTCAGTGTCACGCTTCGTTTTTGTCAGGATTCGGCCCCTTTTTTTTGCGACAAATGTTAAAAGTTAAAAAATATCCATTGCAGCTGAAATATTTTCAAGTTGATATTGCAATATTTTCACCAGTGTATAACCCATTGCAATTGTTATGAAATCTTTGAAGCGTTCATTCAGTTAATAAATATGATAGTAATATAAAACATTTCCGATGTCAAAACTGTCAAAGTCTAGTAATTTTTGCATTTTTCAAGCGAAAGTGATGTGATGAACCAATTCAATCGTAAGCGTTGCACGATCAGTTTCGTGCTTGAGTCTGACCTGAGCTAGTCATTTACCAAATGTGTTATAGTTTATTATTTAAATTCATGGTCCTCGTCATGTTATGAAGTGAGATTTTGCACCACTTCAGAATCAGAGAATTTTTGAGTTGTTATTTTCATTAGGATATACATATTTACTTTGACCTTCAAAGCTAACAAAAGGTTCAGTTGAGAACTACGAAAGAGCCGTCTAAACTAAAATCAAAACTTGCGCTCAGCGACAATTAAATAAAGTTACTTTGGAAAGAGACGTACGTATCGTTAACATGCGCAGACAAATCGCATGCCAGTCGATTTGCATTGGAATACGAATTAAAAATATCCAAGCTCATATTGTTGAATGTTAGCTCCCGATTGGAAGGAACTTCGAGTGAGTTCTTCACGCATCAACTCACTCGTTGGCTAAGCGGATCGAGCGCATCACATCCTCCCATTCCCCTTTTGTTCAAATTTTCTTCTCATTTCACCGTTTCTTTACATGCATCGGAATCTGTGATGAGAGATTTTGAAACAATTTTGCGTTAAATAATCTTCATAACAATTATTACTGAAAGCATGAAGAATGGCGGGAAAATGCTAATTTGTCAATTTTTTGCATCAAACCAATTTGTTGTTTGCCAAAGAAGGTTGCGAGTGTAGTTGTATCAACAGCCAACGATGTCTTCCGTGCGGCGGTCTCGCACCACCCAGCCTCGAGACTGCATCAGCTGATACGCACCTCCATCCCGCGCCCATTCCGTCATCAACGGCGGCATCTCATTGCTTTTCAGCAGCACCGGTAGGAGAGGATGAAGTAGCCGCTTTCTATGTTCCAAAATTGGTTACAATGAATCGTAATTTATCATTCTGACAGATAGTACTTTGTCAACCCTGGAGATCAAAATGAAATATTGGAGCTTTCTACTTGACATTTTTCATTTGAATTAATAAAGGGCGTCCTTGTGACCCTCAAGTTCAGCCTGGTCCGGACCCATCAGGCGAACGACCTCCAGGGTCAGAATAAATAAGCGCATTCTTAAAGCTCACAGCTGGGATACAAATATGTAAAATTGGGCAAGCCACCCTAATACAAGGGTCAGTAAATTACTGACCAGGACTCCGAGATAATTTTTAGAACAGCTGCACAGACAATGGCAACTGGAACGCAAAACTTATTTCACACTTTCCGTACGCTTAACTTCTACACAGCACAAGTGTAGTGAGATGCAATGAAGAATACTGCAGTCAATATTTAAATACAATGCGAACAACACTCCAAGACATTTGGCTGGAGTGAGTGTATTCACAGCTGTACTCCGAGAAGGTCTGGATGTCTACATACCAGCACCTGATGACCCCCTGTTTTCCCATCTGAAGAAAAGCATACCAAAAGGCGCTTCAAGCATCAAAGGCGCTAGAGGATGTTTTACCGTCTTCTGTCCGAAATACGAATTTTTCTTGAACTGAAATTTTGGAGGTAAGGAGTAAGATGTTATATTCTAACTCGCTTCATCTGAGTATATTTTTTACACAGTGCCGTGAGAATATGTTGAAAGAGATGCATTTTCAGACACTCGTGAAGATCTTTCGATATGAGTACTTGAATGTATTATGTATTACTTCACACACCACAGAAACAATTCCAAATGCAAAATAATCATAGAAATTAGTTCCTTTTTCATTCATACTTCCAATAGGACGATTCGTTGAAAATCTTACTCGTAGAATAAAAAGAACCAGAGTAAAAACGAACATTACGTTTATTGCATACGTTTCGGAATTATTAAAATTCCATCATCAGTGCTGAAACAGGAGAAAAAATAAAACTTTCTTAAGATCCTAATAAAAACAAATATATATTCCACAAAATTCTCTTAATGTCTAAAAACCCTAATTAGTATTCATTCATACACAAACAGTTGCATACGCATAATTCACACAAGCACACATGTACACGCTAATCCAGATACACCCAGTGAACACACACTATGCTTACACACACACACACACACGCAGAATTACGTCAGTAGGTGGGGGCAATTGATAACTTTACGGCACTAATGTCTATGTTGAGGTTAGGTTTATGAGCGAATGTGGAAAGGGACTCTAAAATTCTAAGGTCATGTTCACTATTAGCTCGGCATAAAGTTGAAAAATTAGTATTTTTGAATGAATGCCTTAAATTCTCGCATTGATCTCTAATTGCTGATTGGGGTGGAAGGGTTAGTGCACGACCGGTTCTATGAGATATTCCTGCGTGTTGGCTGTGTCTGATGAATTGTTGGAGTTTGGTACTACCAACGTAAGACTGCATGCAGCAGTCACACTTAAAAAAATAGACACAGCCACTCCACCGGCACTCATCCAATTGTTCTGTTCTGCTAAAAAAGGATGTAATCTCAAAACTGTTTTTGTAAAACACTCTGACGTCGACCGTTGTAAAAAACCTACCAACCAAAGACACTACCTCCCTCTTCAGCTCTGCGTTCAAAAAACCCATGATTGGTAACTCGACGTACAAAGTCTGCTTTGGTACGCTCAAAGTTGCAGGAGAGGGGCAAATTTTACGGTTTAAAAATTTTCTAACACAATTCTGAATAAATGATTTCGGATATTTGCTGTTAATCAGTAATTTTATGAAGTATTTTATTTCAAGGCGAAATAATTCATACGTGCTGGATTTGCGGTATGCACGATGAAGCAAACTGTGAATACACGATTTTATATATCCTTTATTGGCACAGCTGAAATAGATCATAGCGTAATTACTGACCCACCTACTGACGTAATTCTGTGTGTGTGTGTAAGCATAGTGTGTGTTCACTGGGTGTATCTGGATTAGCGTGTACATGTGTGCTTGTGTGAATTATGAGTGTGCAACTGTTCGTGTATGAATGAATACAAATTAGAGTCCTTAGACATTAAGAGAATTTTGTGGAATGTATATATGTTTTTATTAGGATCTTAAGAAAGTTTTCCTTTTTTCTCCTGTTCCAGCACTGATGATTGAGTTTTAATAATTCCGAAACGTATGCAATAAACGTAATGTTCGTTTTTACTCTGGTTCTTCGTTTTATTCTTTTTCATTCATACGCAAAGTTTTTGAATGGAACTCTGGAAACAGCTTATCGAAAGTGCAGAAAAGATGTTTTCATGCGTGGTATTTTTTATATTTAGACACAAGTTAGTAACTAATCAGAGTATATTTTAGGCAAAGAAACAAAACTCCCCCGAGTATGAAAATGAATATCGTGTAGCTGAACTTAACGCCGTACAGCGAAATGTTATAATGAATGGTTATTGTTTACTTATGGCCACCATGCATGCATGATGAAATTTTTCAACATATTTTGATTTGATTGATTTTCATATACTGTCATCCATTTCAGCATTAATTCTTTTTTGATGAAAATATGAATCATTTCCGTTTTCTGAACATCTGACACGTGCGTCTGAATTAATCTGAGCAACATTGCAATCGTAACTACATCTGATCGTCTGAAATTGTCACAAAGCGTCATGGCAGCATACAGCTTTGTGTGAATTTTCTCCGGGACGCAAGGGTAGAGGGTAATGAAGTGAGAGTTCCTTAAAAAATTTAATAAATAAATCAGTTCTAGTTAATTCTCTGATCGTAGCTGTGTGAACTTCTCATAAAGGCACTAATTGTTTTTCTCAAGCTATAAATAAGGTTGTTTTTTGTTATCTTGCATGACCTATGCAGCATGAATTAGATTCATGTAACATGCTGGACGAAGGGGATTAATACAAATTAGTTTATGAGTATATATATTTACGTCGAACTGCAAAAAAAATTAAATTTGGTAAGTCACGCAAACAACAAACGTAGCTACAATGTTACTTCCGGCAATCTAGCTTCAAAACACATTTAGTTAGCGATAAATCTACTCCCCTCAATTCATAGTACATTTGCTCTGGTTAAGTAGCTGAAAAATCATGCTACAAAAATTATTCTTTGCAAAATTTTTCTATTTAAAACAGTGGTGATAGCTTCACTCTGAAAGAAAACATTTCCAAACCCGAAATCTGTTTTTCTAGATGCATGACATCGCCTGCACTCGAACATCATCTGCACTCGCTGGATCGCCTGTCAACAGTCGACACAATGCGGTACCAAACTCATAAACTCATGGCACCTTCGGGGCAACCGACAACCTCTACTCGGACCGTTAGACAAACTTTTGACTTGGAAAGTAGGCTCGTAGGTTCCGTGGCTTACAAAGGTCAAGAGCTTGCACACAAGCACTGGTTGTTGAGGTCTCAGTAACATGTGAGGTAGCAGTTCAAGCTTGTGTCGGGTTTCGCAAGTTGTAATGAATTAAAATTTCTTCTGTAACCAAAAATGCCAAAAAGGATCCTTATTTCTTGTTTTTAGTTATTTATAACACATCAACATTGCAACAGTCTCTCCGCAAATGAGTAACAGTTCTGAGTAGCAGTGGTGTGTATTACGGAATTAGAGGCTTATCAATCCTTCAATGTTCGAGTACCTGTTGTACTTGGGTATAGCAGTGCTAGAGCTACGCTATTTTGTTACGTGGATCTCAAGGTTGAACAGCCAAATCGACACGAGTTAGTCGATTTCTATAATCACAGCAGGCAATCGTGTAGCTTGCATGCCAATGTGCTTTTGCTCAGTAGGTCACCACGCAAACAAACAGCACTGAAATAAGAGCTGTTCTAAAGTAAGCTCTATTTCATAGTTCAAGTTCGATTCTTCATGTTACATGTTTTAGTCGGACGTTACAGTAGCGAAGAATTATGGCTAGGGTTGCTGATAACTCAAGAAGTAGTATAAATAATAGGATGAAGTTAGATTGCGTGTAGATATTTGCTGATTAGCATGAAAGATTCATTTCGATAATAATTCTAAACAACTTCAAGTTTTCGAAAGTCTTATTATTGAGGCACTTTTCTAGATCAGTTGTTACGCACTCGATACAGTCGCTGTTAGTAGCTCGGGAACGAATTATTGTCCGATAAGACACAAGGTTGGGGGAGTTCAAAAATTTCCATTTTAGAAAAACTGCTGAGAGTATTGTGATGTTGATTTTGGATGACTGGTTCACAAGGTTCAGATTGCTAACGGACGCGAGCTTGAGGTCCTGTGATCACGTCAGAATCGTCTGTACGGGATGTGAAGTATTTCACTGAAAAAGTCAAAGTTAATAAAGACTCTTAACAGTCGATGTAGGACTGTCATAGCTAAAGTTATAAATGAACATGACTTTAAATAGATGCTTTCATTCCAAGTGGTCCTGTGGCAAGACTGTTGGGCTGATTAGTGCGCACAAAATGTAGATGATGTTGTGAGGAAAGTTAATATTAATTAATCAAACTAATATTTCAATATAACATCACATCTATACAGTTTCATTCATTCATTATATAGTGATTTTCATTCTAATGATCTGAATAATTATGTCTACATTATGATAAAATTTCCAGTCTTCACGCTCTCTAACTTGAGTGCTGATCTCTGCACACGCAAAATTAACAGGCCGATACAACGAAAAAATTCATTTAGTTCAGTACACTCATTTATACACACGCGCTAATAGAATGCACAGAGTTTGAGTGTATTCATGTTGTTATTTAGGGTTCCGTTAGCGTGGTGTAGGCACTCGATGATCGCTGAGTGGGCTACGTACGTGCATCCTGGTGGATGTGAGCGCATTCTAAAAGCCATAGGTGCAAGAAAAAATAAAACAAAATAAAACCATATACACGCAAAAATATTAATGCAAGACATGTTTTACTCCACATTGGATTTTAAAAATTTCGTAATATAAAGGTAGTTAATTGATAGACCAATAATACGAGGCTAATTATATTATTGAGAGAAACGGTCAAAACATCATCTCTTGGATATTTTATACACAAAGAGATGGGTGACAACTAAATAATAATTGAAAAACTACTAGAGAATTCTTCAGAAATTCCTTCGTTATAAGTTGAAAGGAAAGAAGAAAAGACAATAAAAGTTTCACTGAAACAGACTGAAACACCGTCGTAAATGATTATCAAGTATGGAGAAATGATTAGTCAAAAGTTATTTATAAAAAAACATAGAACAACACGCACATCTAGAAACATGTAAGCAAACAGAGCTACAAGATGAATTTCAGCGCATGTTCATCGTACGGATGGTAAGATAATTTGTTTACAAATCCTGTGCTCAGATTGCGTTTTTTTCATTTGTCTATTTACATTTTGGGAACCAGAAACCTGCGACGCTCGCTGAGGTAGCGATAAATCTCGTATTGAAACAATTAGCATGTATAATAAATTTATTTACTGAAACATTTAAAGGTTCATTGCTAAGAAGTCTCAGTGCATTAATAATCATGTCTTTAGGGTTTAATTTTTTTCGTCAAAAAAGATATGTAAATACTGAAAATACAAAACAAAGATGAAAATACAACAGTAATAATAAAAACAACCTTCGTCCTGCCACATTGAACTGAAGGCTGTGCTGCTAATTACAGTTGACAGAAATAATTAAGATAAAAATTAAAATCACAACGAACGTAAAAATGAGCTAATTTCTAATATTCTAACAGCAATTTCAGGAAAATAAAGTTACAGTTTGAGAGCAACAACAAAAAATATCTTAGGCTTGTGCACATCACTTTGAATTTTCTAATTGCCTTCTGTATTACCTATAGAATTTTTATGCAAAAGCTACTGATCTCAGTCGTATTATTAAATTAATGAATTGAACATTAGCTTAACTTTGTTTATACAAGGTGTGCTACAGTCTAAATTTTCTACATAAAGTTAGCGACGGTAAATACTCTAATACGAAAAAATTATTTCATCAGCTGATCTCTGTTCGAAACTTAAATTCCGGATTAGTTTGAACTTGGTTGCGTAAATTAAGACGAGCGGAGCAGAAGGTCTGGTAATTTCTTGACAGTCTGTGACTCAGACGCCCTCAGAAAGTAACTAAACGTTCTTAACTTGTAGAACTTGAACAAGGTACTAGACAATTCACAAAATCTGCTAAACCTGAGTTTTCTTTCAAATATTTCCACATTAGTTGTGAGCACAGTAGTTCAACGGCAGTGAGAAAGTTAAACAGTAACCAAAACGGGGCCAAATGAAAGCAAGACGTTATCTTTTTGCAATTATTGTTAATCAAATTTTGTCGTCTTTATAACACAAAAGTCAGATTATTACATGTAGCTAAATAAGTCAGTCGCTTACCAAAATCTCGAAGGCAAAGCAAATTCCTAGGAAGTTCTCATATTTACTACAAGAGCTTGTATCCGAGTCTAGCTCCATCATCAGACGTGTTAAAATCATTACATCTCTGAAATAAAAGATCGAGCAATAGTGAATAAGAAAGGTTAAAACTTACAAATATATCAAGATCGTGAAAACTGAGAAGGTTTGATAAACATGTAGTTAGTTATCTGCTGACTATTTGGAGGGGATGCGAACTTTCTACAGACAGGTAAGAATCCTTACTCTAAAGCCGGAGAGAGTGAGAAATTTGACCCTAGAGCCTTCGAGGACTACCATAATCCTCAGAGCTTGTATCACACGTTGGTGAGCAATATTTAGGTAATGAATTAATTCAGTGAAGTCATGAATTCTATTTTCAGATTTTGTAATTGTTGAATTTTAAGTAGGAAATCATTCCATCACAGACAATTACTCGGCTATAGTTATTTTTTCAACTCACTGTTAAACTGATTTAGCAGCTAGAGTGGTGTTCTGGTGCATTAAAAAGGATTTGCTGCCTCGCGGTGCAAGTACCGAAGTCCTTAAGTACAGAGGGTAACCTGAGTTGGTGAATCTGTCCTATCCTCATGAGTTCGGTGAGACAAAAAATGGCTTCCACCACTCTGTAAAAATGAAAAAGACGCAATGCTAACAGATGACCAGGCACGGGATGGAAAAATTATCGTGAGACTTAGCTTATACCACAGGTGTGCGAGTTTATTTGTTGAGGAAAAATGAGCTATGGGTGAATTTGCGCACCCGTTGTTCAAAAACGTGCATGGTTAATTACGCAATTATAAGTTAATTAACAGCAAATTGTATCATATAGATGCTGTCTCATATGTATAGGGATAAGGTAATCTGCCATGATTAATAATATTGATCTTATGCTCCTTAATCGTTTTTCTTCAATATACTGTTCCCATGTAGCTCATATTAACTATTTTATTGTAAAAATTAAACATCGAAACATGATCAGTCTTGTATGCCCCTAGGTTAAGTAAATTAGGTTAAACATAACTGTAAACTTTATAAATAGGTTTTGATGATAGGATGCCTTAGAAGTATAGCCGAACTTATTCGGGCCCATTGTGCACAAGTAGCTATACTCAAACATATCCATTGTACTAGACTTAGGAGACAATCTACTGCTTTATCACTTGTGGTAAATGAATTGTTTAAATTGTTTAAATTGTTTATTTCAAATCCGGTTCCGTCTGTGGCTGTAGGATATTTTTCCAAGAAAGATAAATTTTTGAATGCCAATAAGTTTTGTCATCGCACACATACAAATCGAAAAGGAGACTAGCCTTTTCTGACATTCAAATTAAGTTAAAAAATACAACTGGTTATTATTTTCCATTTAGTAATTTAGATGTATTAACAAAGCCTGTATACTGAATGACTTCTATAATATTCATTGGGAGGGGAATGGTCTTGCAACATCTGACCCTGGCACTGCGCTTGAAGTAGCGATATTGATGCAAATTTAGGCGAAGGTGCGATGAACTTGAATATATTCCCAAGATCAACTATCCAATTTAAACTACATAAAAAGTAACATAAAAATTTTTATAGAGTTTAATTTTCCCATCAGAAAGCGAGCGTGTTCTTCAATGGCAGTAAAACGAGTGAGAAAGTGTGATGCAATTGTGCTATTAATCATTCATGTTTCTCTTCAACATCCATGTAAAATCAGCCCTCGCCTTTCTTTTTTTCAGCACGCTACTCCGCTGACGTAATATCAGCACGGAACAAGATCATTGTCACTCGCAATCCTAAGTTAAATAGAAGATTAATTTGGACAGAAATTCAATTAGAGGAAATAACTATTTGCAACACACAGGGCTTTGCAAATTTTGACGACAAAGTTGCGATCACTAGGATTTTATAGATTCAGGATATCATTCTCACGAACTATTTCGGCAAAACAAAATTAGCGGGCTATATATATTTCAACAAAATGTTCCAGCCTCAATAGTTAGAGGACCTATCATGTGCCCCATGTCCTATAAAAAGTGCTAGCTACACAAGCTGTCAAGTTAGAAACACGAAACACATATGTCAGAAAGCGAAGATACCCTGAAAGCCCTGGTCAACAGGACATACCACATCAGGTACACGAGGTAAGCAAGACCCTGTGGAACAGAGTCAAGCATAATTACACGTATTAAATATCCGGAACATCAACGAAGGTGAGAGCGAGCCCGTTCACCAACTGTTGAGAGAAGATGGTGCGGCCCGTTAGGTAGAAACCTAATCACGATCTTGCCGCTACTTTAGAAAGCTTGCCGTTTGTGCCCTTCGGCTGACTATAAATTACCTCTAAATAGCTTGAAACTTGCAGGAATCGGTGAGCTCTTCAGACGAGTTTCATTCTAACAGCGTACAGCTCGTTTGAGTAGAAATTCCCGTAAGGCGAATTGGCAGTAATTGATACCCAGCGCCAGTGATCCCTTGTCCTCTTAAAATTGCTGCTATTTTTATTGAGTGATGAATGGAGTTTGTTGAAACAATACCCGTTAATCGATTAATGATTTATATTAGCAATGATGAATTAAAATGTTATTTTCAATTTTAATACAAGGTTTAGATTTGATTCTAGTTTGTTGTTGCATTTGCCACATTTTATAAGCTCTCTCCTCAGTTTAGCGATACTCTGTAATTCTATTATTGATCACCCCCAAACTTATGGCAATAAGCTAAAGAATTTATACTGTGCCAAATAAAAGACTTTGTACTTTTCATCCTTTCCATTTCGAACAATGAAACGGTAAATTTATAAATTTAAAACTTATCAAGATATAATGAGAAGATATTAAAACTGTGTATAACTTGAATCAATTTACACAGAGAAATTTTGTGTTTGACGTCAAATATACTCAAACTTGAGCATGTTCAATTGCCCTATCAAATATGCAGTACATGTTCACATGTGTTAGAATCGCTTATAAGTCACTCTAAAGTATGAATCCAAGTATTTTGCACCGCTTTATTTTCTTCGGAAAAAACAAGGAACTGAAGCACCTGTTGCAAGCCTGTGCAGTAAATTTATGCTGCATATTTAATGCTTGCTCGCCTGCAAACCTGACTCCTAAGGTTTGTGATACAGATTGTTTAGAACGACAGAAAAGATGAGTGAATTTCCTTTAAGGAAACAACTATATTGAGTAAGAGACTTTCAAATATTTCTAATGCACGTGAACATGTAGTCCAGCAAATATAGCTGTACAACTGTATATGTATTTAATTAGAGACTCCAGCCATACGTGCTGAACCTAAAAAAAAACTTGGTTGATGTTTATTCTGTCAGTAAACTCAGCAGACTTGGTACATTTACATGGATTTGAACCCATGAGGAGATCAGCGCATCCCTCTGAGGCCATTTGAGAGCATGCTAAATTTCTCTCGCCGTACTTACGTCATTTCGTTTGGAAGGTTGTTGCTCAGTAACTATTGAGTCATTCCATACCTTCATATCACATCTTAATGAATGAGCTATGATCTTCGACCAAACGATTGGAAGAGAAAACGCGTACGTACACTAATGTTGGACTAAGTTGAAGCCGTGTCTCAAACCTCGACTGTGTAATTACTGGCATTACATGTATAAAGAATCCGATAGAGCTTCGTAAAGATAAAGAATTTTTATGTTACTCTGTTTCTAGTTTCATCTTCTATAAAATTATATGCAGTTTTAAAGTCATACAGTGATTTGGAAGCATGATTTATTGTTCAGCGTTCTTGAAGTACGGATATGGAAGTTTTCGAAGTACTTTCGCCCCAGGAATTGAATGCATTAAAATCAATTATCAAAGATACATTTACTACCAGCCATGAGGGCTGTGCTGGTAAAATACTGGGTGTATGTAAGGCTTTTGGCATGTTGAACAGTGACGAAATCGAATGTGAAGTCTATTTTAAGATTATTATTGTATAAATTTGCAGTATAGGATTTAAGTTTATATACTACAAAATATGAGAGTGAGCTCTAAGTATAGTTGGCGACGAAGCATTGACCGTACATGTGAAGTTTTGCTCGTCTATAGGAGAAACTACAAAAAAGTATAGCGATCTCGTGACTGATAAAAAGCGTAAATTGCACCATTCAATAATGATAGTATTCTGGTAAGACACTTCCATTCATGCCATAGAATGAACTAAACAGCCTGGTGGGAAATATTCTGATTTTCAGGTTTTACGCTGCCATCCATCAACGCCAAAGAATGGCACAGACCGCTGAAGTGACGGTGTT